>VXAY01002459.1:1371879-1451294 GCA_013399855.1 Oxyruncus cristatus | reverse complement strand
TTTTTCTTTTTTTTTTTTTTTTTTTAATTTTTCCTGGTCATTTGGGGTTTTTATTCTCGTCAGTGATTCTTTTCTTCCATTATTATTTGTATAATTAGCAAACAGTGGGTGCAATAGACCAAAATGTCTATTAGCGCCATGAATTGAGTGACACGCCACCAGCTTATAGAGTTTCTGCTCATTCTGTTGGGTATTTGTTGTGTTTCTGAATTACCTTTAATAGCTTTTAGGACTAATGACATGGACAAATGCTTGTAATTATGGAGGAAGACCCCAAATATTTTCCGTAAGGATTTTTTTTTTTTTTATCCCGTCCCAATACGTATTTTCCCTGAAGTTAATGAAAGTCACATGCATGCATCGAAGGCAGAGTACATCCCCAGAGGATTTACTGGAAAATCTGACAATGCTAAAATAAACAGAGGACTGGGGCAACATGCTGTGGTGAAAATAAATGCTGTCTCTGTTAGCTCAGCTGCTCTGGTGCAGGAAAGCAGTTCTCTTCCAGAGGCTCCCTTGTCAGATGTCCATAGGACATTGGCTCATTTAACATTTAACATTTCCACTGCACTTGGCTGAAAATCCACACAACTGCCAAAATGTGATCAGATATTGAGGAAGTCCAGGTCCCCTCCAGTCTGTTACCATCACTTGCAGAGTCTGAGTCAGGGATGTAAGGCATGTGTGGAGAAGAGAAGATTGAGCTGGGACCGTAGTTATATACAGAACATACATTTATGCAATTTTTTCTTATTATTATTTATACTGACTTCTCCACAGATGAGCAAATGTACAGTATTATATAAGATCTTGGACAGGAAAGCAGAGATTGAATTTTTCTTGTCTTCATTCAGATGTGTTCTGCTTGCTCAGTGTTCCCAAGGAGTTCCTGAACGATGTAGTGGAACTGGGCATTTACTCTGGGCGTGCCATGACTTTCTGTACAGATGGCATGCCTGTGCTCTTTCACCAAGGTTACACCCCCTACTTTAATCCAGTCATTTCAGACTGAAAGTCTGGGATTATTTTTTTCATTTTCAAACCATGAAAAACGTGGGAGTTGGGGGCTGAAATGGTGAAAAGTGGAGAAAGAAAAAGAAAAGAATGAAGAAAAGTAATGTTTTGTCATTTCCAAAGAGATTATTCCTCTTCTTTATTTTCTTTTTGCCTTTATTTACCTTTTTGCAACACTAAGGTATAATGTATAATGAATATACTATTTAGGTGAAATAGACTTTCCATACATACCCAAAATATACTGAATAAGTCAGTGTTGGAGTTGATATAGTCAGGCTTTGTTTGTTTGTTTGTTCAGTCTGAGATATACAGAAACACTGTCCTGAAATCTTGTTGGCAGATTTTTAGCATTTACACAAAAAACTGAATTCTTTTCTGTCTCAGCAGCATTACTGAGACTTTGCTATAGAGCTGCTGCCACTAATATCTAGCTCACTAGATAGCAGGAGAAAAGCCAATGTGTTCATGGAAACAGTGTTCCCTCAGACAAGTAATAATCAGCCTAATGTCGATGTCGTGCTGCAATCAGACTCTGACAAGGTTTGCAAATATCTTGAAAGGAAGTGCTCATCTTCAAATGCTGTAGATCAAAGCTCAACTGGAACAAAACCCAAGTGTGCTGCATGTCAGCTGCAGAATTTCGTGGATGAGCACAGCATGTATAAGCAGAGGCCACTGCTATCATCACCAGCAGGAACAGCCAGATGGACTGGGCTGGTTGACTACTTAAAATCTTGCTGCATAACCACAAAAGCTAAAAATGAAGCTTAAAAACCCATTACACATCTCCAGAGCCCAAGACTGTCTTTTTAAAGCTTCAAGACCATTTTTAATCTGTGCCAAAGACTTTTTCAGACGTGCCTGTTCTCAGGAACTTCTGTCTGGTTTTTACCATTCATGAGAAGAGAATTATTCCTGGGGAAGGGATAAGATGGTGGTTCAAGCAGAGGGATAGTCCATCAGCCCTCCCAGCTCTGCCACAGATATGCATGCTCTGCAACTGGGAAAGTCATTTGCTCTCTGTGTGCACTTATTTTTCCAACTGTGAAATGGGGGCAATATCTCATCTATAACTGTAGCACAAGCCCTTGTTCATCGGAGTGTTTCCAGTGCGTTTTAAGCTCTATGGGATGAATACTTAGCAAGCACCCTGCAGGAAAAAAATCAGACAGCCAAAAGGATGAAATATAATTTTTTATACACCAGGCTAACCCTCTGGATACTGCGTTTTTGAGGCAAAACCATTTGCTTTTTTTCTGCTGTAGTATCTCTTATCCAAGAGGTTGTGGAAGGCTAAAGCAGGATTCTCCATGTGCTGGCACCTCTGCCACCACTGGGGGATGGTGAAGCCAGCCTCCAGTGGAAGGGCCATGTCATGCATCACATCTGCTCACACTGTGGGTCTAAACTGACCTTCAGGATGGGCCATACTGGAATTAAAACATGTCACAACCAGAAAGGACCTAATCTGGTGTTGTCTGCACCTAAGGCTAGAGAATCTCTCTCAGTGGTTGTGCAGAGCTCCAAATTTAGGCTCTTGGTTTATTCAAGTCAAAGACAAAAAAAAAAAAGGCCAAACATGAGGTTTGATGTCTTGCTTATTATTATTATTATTGTTATTATTATTATTTATTAAATAGTGTTTTTCTTTTGTTCTAGACTTCCCCTGCAATGTTTAAGTATGGAAGTTACGCAGTAAGAACATTTCTTTCTCAGAAAAACATAGATCACCTAAGAATCACATCGAGAGAAGACGCTAAACCAATTTATTTATTTGTTTATTTTGTCTCTGTAAACTAATTGTTAGCTTTTTATCTATAATGAGCCCTGTGGGTCCACAGTTGATGATTATTTCCATTTGGGCACATTCACAGGTGGAAAATCTCCCTGGAGCTCACCAGGTTCCCAACTGAATCCCCTGAAACCTTGCTCTTGTACTGCAATAGGATGAGAGAGTGAGTGCATTTATTACCTCAGTTATAGCTGTGTTTCCACATTCCAGCAGCGCTGAGAGTCTAAAAGGAGAAGAGATTCCAAGGCCTCCCAGTCAGATAGACAAGGGAAGCACCCTCAAAGCAGTGTGGGTTGTCCAAAGCCAGGGGGCCGCTCACAGAGATTGCACCAGGTGAGGAATCCATCCTTCTGTTCTGCTTTGCAAGTCAAAAATCTGTATTTAAAATTGTGCCTGGTACTTTCTACTAGATAAAACAGCAGAGCCAATGGCACTCAGTGTCAGGTGGTCTTGGAAAAAGACGGTATCCCATAACTTCGGTGCCAGATCCTGGGAAATATGAATTTTCATGCCCTGGCAGGTCACACTAATTTTTAGTGATCTTGAGGAGGGGGACAGACATAACTCTAAAATAATTGTGTGACATGATATTCCACTTTACAGTTTCCACCTTTTGTTTACATTCATAAACTTGGGTGGGACTTAAGCTACATCTCTTTATGGAGAAACGGATCAAATTTGATTCTAAAAGAGGGGACAAGATAAAGATCTGGAATAAAATTCATTTAAAGGAAAGGAGTGGTACCGTAGAAGAATTATAGAGTGTAGTTAAGATACAGTAATTTTACACAAGCTTGACCTGTGTTTTTCTGTGATTTCTGGTAAATTTTGGGGGTTATATATTTGTGCTGGAAAATGCAGTGTTTCTGAGATGGCACTGAATACTGGTCATGATTAATTTAAGTTTTTTCACTAATTTATCCCTCCTAGGACAGTGCTATAACAGGAGACTTCAGTTTTTGTGCATGCTATGAATCTTGCCTGGCTCGGGAGAGCAGGTGAAATATCTTTGTCTTACCTATGTTTTCTTCCTGAAGCCTGAAGGACTATTTAGTTATAACTATGCAGGGAAAATCTGTTCCAGTACATATAGACCTTCTCTGCATTATATCTCTAATAGAAAGTGATTGGAAACTGACATACACTGACCTCCAGCAGATAATTATCTGATAAACTTGATACTTCACTTCAAAATGCCTAAATAATTACAACGTCAGATTGATGCTTATTCCTAAAAGCATTCTGGAGAACTTCCCCTTGATCTTAGATCAGTCCATTGTCAAATTCCTTAAAGGCCACATCATTTATAAATGATACGAAGTGCAAATGTATAATTCATGTGGAGAATAAAATAAGGTTTAAAACATTTGTATTAAAAAGGTAAGGCGATCCTACATTAAATCATATTTACGGGCTAATTTTAAAGTACAGAATCCTTCTGACTGAAGTTTAGCACTTTTTATTTTTTAGAATTTATTAAAAAGAAAAGTAACTGTGACAATGATGTTGGCAGACAAGTGGTCTTTTTCTAAAATCTTTGTGTTGGTATATCATATTATTTTCCATTAGCTATCGCTACACTTTTTGCAGATTGCTTTCAGCCATATTTTTACTAAATGTTTTTGGAGGTGCAAACTGCAGATTTCACCATTACTGTTTTGACATTGCAGGCTCAAGGTTAATGGAATTTCTTAGTGGTTAAAGAAGAAAAATAACTACATTTTAAGTTAAATCATCTTGTGAGTATAGCCAAATTTCAGGATTTCTAGAAACTGGTGCCATCATAAAATATATTAAAAAAAAAAAAAAGAGAGAGAGAGATTTAAAATTCTGGATGTATTTTTCTATTTTTTAACTCCTTCTTATTAAGGTCTACAGAAGTCCTAAAAGTTTGCATTTCTTGTGCTACCGTGTAAAGCCAACTTTGCTGTTATCATCTCTTCTCAAGCATCTTGTAATATGTTCTGAGAAGTGTAATAATGCTGTTTGATATGATTATAATTATATTTTTAAAACCTGAGCCTTGATCTCACTATGAAACTTTTACCAATAGAAAGTAAAAATTTTTGGTTCAAATGAATTTAAAAATTTGCTTCTCTCTAGCAAAACATAAAGATTCACCACAGCCTGAGTTCATAAATGACCTTAACCATTTAAAATCCATGTCTTTGTAGATCTGCAAGCATTTACTAATATGATATTGAGCGTTGTTTGACGGTATTCTCTCTGAGATTTGTTTTCTTTGAAGTGATAGAGTTACCCTGGCTTTTCTTTAATGATGAAGGAAAATGGCAACAGTAATTATTTTCATGTAATACATGACAGACTTCTCTTTCCATTTTGCCTTAGTGATGGGGATTGTCCTGAAGTTTGCTTTTATAGTTCATGCACACTAGAATTAATGATCATAAGTGAAAACAATTCAGCTTTTGGTTGCTCCAAAAACCTGATAAACTTCTGATGCAATTATTTTGTCCCTCTCTAGGTACACACTTGCTCTCACCACACAGAACTGGGCACAGAATGCCACCACATCACTGGCATGCAGCTTTCAAAGCAAGGGAAAAGCCAGGCTGCTATTACAGCTCCAAAACTGACAGTAAAATTCCTTTAGTGCAGAAGTAATTTTGCTCTTAAAAAAAAAAACAACAAAAACTTTCTTTCTTATACTTTACCCCCTTACTCTGCTTTAAATCTTGCTCTTCCTTGTTCTGAGGACAACCATGCAGTTTGTTGCATTATTCTGCTTTCCCACACCACACCTACCATGCTGCTGTCTCACTTTTCTCCTCTAGACAGCTTTCACTCTTATCCCAGTGGGTTATGAAATTTCCTTTCTTGTCCCAGGAACAGCTCCTGTTTCTGGCCTTCTAGTAAGTCACTTCAAAATAGTACCTCTCCCACCTATAGTGTGGTGGACTGGAGGTCTCTACATGACATTCATGTTGCTATGATGTTGTGTTGGCACTAGGAAGCTGTTTTCCACCTCCTATGGACATTCAGGCATCAAACCTCAATCTCCAGTGCTCATGGCACTGACTTAGTCTCTGATATGTCCTATCAGCTCTGCCCTTGAAGAGGGCACACGGAACTAGACGGGAAACATCTTCTTTTCAGGTTGTGCTTTCTGGTTTGCGATGAATCCTGTCCGCAGCTGGTGATGAAGTTGGAAGCTGTGTGGGTGTGTGGGACACAGAGCTGGGGGAGATGCACAGCTCCTGTGGGTAGAGGTGCTGGAGAGTTGGTGAGTGAATTGTAAAAATGGAGCATTGACTGGTGTTGGTGCCTGGACCAACCCTGTTGGTGACGGGGATGTGTGGGCAACCTGTGGGGCACATTAGAGAACTGAGAGTGGCCTCAGTTCAGGAGGGGCTGCACCAGGGCTATTGAAGACAGAGAGAGGTGAATAGATCTTCCACAGACAAACAGTCACTGCAGCTGGATACAGGCCAGTTTCCTGGTGTGCCCAGTTCCAGGGCAGCTCTGGGACATCCCTCAGGGAATGTTCAGTGCCACATATTTAGACCAAAGTTGGAAGTGCAAAGTGCCAGGCTACCCTGAGCTACAGTTTGGGAAGAGCGGTGAGGATGAAGCTCCTGTGCTTTGAAACCCCGTACAAGCCATGCTTTACCCAACCAGCAAGATGGAGGTTATGAAACCTGGGGACCAGGAAACTTCCCAGTTGGAAGGAGGTGGTGGTGTGGGAAGGCACGCCTCTGCTTGCTCAGAACTTCAGCTGTTGACAGTGAACACCCCAAGGAAACTAGTTTGGGAGGCTAGCATTGGTCCCTGGCAGAAAGAGTCAGATTCCAGTTGATTCTGTACTTTCCTTTCTGAAGGAGAATCAGGATAACTCTTCCAGGCTGCTGTGCTCATGTTTTTCTGCTGTCACATAAGTCCCCTTTCAAATATCTACCAAAATATGTCCTTCATGCTATCCACGCCCAAAATCCTGCTCTGATGCAGTGCCGTAAGTACTCCACAGAAATTAGGCTTTGCACTTGCCTCTGTTTGAAAATGGTCCTCTCCTCACTTTGCATTGAAGCCACCTGTTGCCTTTTATCACACACAGGCAGTGACTGTGGGCACAGTTTTGTCATTAGGATGCTTTGCAGAAATGCTTCCCAAGTGATAATATCAATAACAACACTGATTTTCAGGCTGAATGTTTAGTATTTTAACCACTTATCTTTCTTCTGTTATTACAACATTCATAATTTGACTGTGCTACCCAGTAATAATACTTGGGTTAGAAAAAATACACAGTATGAAGATCCAACAATACAATTACCATGATCTAGCTTTTATAGGTGTGGGTTTTATAGCATTCCTCTTAAGAAAACTCTTGTTTTCTTGTCCTATTGTTATTCCTAGTTCAAGATGGGAAGCCCAAAGATTTGAATTTACTCTGTTCAAGTTCACCCATCAAATTCTTAATCTGCCTCAGTAATTTGCATCAATATAATGAATATTTATTGAAACCATAAAACTGAAATATATTAGCAAATAAAAAATGGGATATATTTTGGTTTATTAAAGCACGATCACACCAGATAACCTGATATTTTCATTAAGTTAGGATTTTAAGTGACTGCTTTTGTAGGCAAGTAAAATATTAGATTTTAGTCTGTGTGGACTTTTGTAATGAATTTGAAACAGCACGATGCAGAAAATTAGTAATTATTTAAGAAGATGGCGATAAGTAGCAGAAATTTGAGATCAATAACAAATTAGTAAAAGGTTTGGTCTTGGAGCTGAAGAAGCTTACAGACTAAGTTCCCCTAGGAATACTTCTGAGGTTTCTCTTACTTACAATTTCATTAATATTTTTCAATAGTGACAACTACTCATGCTGTTAAGTGGCAATATACAGGAGAGCAAAGATTTCATACTGGAAGAACCGGATAATCCCAAGGAATGGTGATACAGAGGAAGAGTGGACTTTTTTTATTGCAACATGAAGGTTGTGTTTTGAAGACCAATACAAATAGAATCCCTGTCATCAGGTAGGAGTGAACCATTTGGAAGTAATGAAAAATATATGTGCATTAATCTTGGAGGTGATCACATGCTGCTCTTGCAGTACAATTACAAGAAAAGGCAAATAGGACTCCAAGGGTTACAAAGTGAAGGGATTGCTGTTGTGCCTGGAAAAATTTAACACCATTGTTCAAAGACCTGGGAGATTTAATTTGAAGTAGCATGGAATGAGTCTAAAATAGTTGGAATTTATCTGTATAATTGACATAACGGACACAAGCACAGGCAATCTTTGTAGTTTGTTTATTTTTGTCAAACTGCAAAAAAAAAAAAAAAATAGTGAATGTAATTTACAAGAAGCAAAACAGGTGCTTATCTGTAATACTTGTGAAAGGCACAGGATCAGCTAAACATGTTTCCACGGAATTGCCCTGTGAGGACAGATATGAAGTAGCACACACTGACATGATGCTCACCGTGGAGGCTTCATTCACCTCCATGGTGCTGTTACCATGCTCTCAGAAAAACAGGAACGCTCTGCTTCAGCCTGCTGAGTCCAGGTCTTGCCACAGGCCTTTCTGAACCACTTTCCATACTGTTAGCCTAGTTCTGCAAGCACGAGTTATCTTTTAATAAGGGGTTTAATTGCAGAGGTGTGATGATCTTATTTTCCATGTAAAACAAGCAGATAGAGACTTATTTTTTTTGGTGCTCCTAAAAAAGTGTTTCCTGTTTCTGCCTTTATACAGTCGACTACACAGGCTGCAGGGATGGGAAAATAATCTAATTCTCAAGGCCATTCTTCTCCTTTACTTCTGATCTCTACTGCAAAGATTGTGATTGGTGATGATTTTCGTAGTAGTTTTTTCTACTGGGAAAAGCAAAGAGGTGGCCCAGGAGACAATTTTGTACTAGAACCTCATTCAACACTACAATTTCAATTCTTTTAGGCTGCCAATCTTTATTGCTGTAATTCACTATGATCATACAACTTTCATGTGGTTTGAATAAAACTATTGGTCTTCACAGCCATTGCTTACTATTTATCTATTCAAATAGCTCGTAACCACCTCCATGCCATCTAATGTGTTTCTTAAAAAAAAAAATAAATGTAAGAGAATAAATACAGGTGTTTCCCAGTTCAAACAAAGTTAATATCAGTTACATTAGGTACTTAAACCAACTGTACTTAGTACTTTCTTAAATGATACTTTTTACACTGTGGAAGATGCTACACCAGGAACAGCCTTAGGTGTCTTACCCCTCACTGAAGAAGTTGAGGAGTGTTGGCAGCATGCAAACTATAAGGGGGAAATGAGCAACTGGTGTTTGAGCACCTCTTGCAGGCGTTTCTGTGAAATAATTTCAAAGTCAGTTCACAAGGGGGTCACTGGCCATTCTGCTCCTCTGAATCTGCAAGGGTGATGCAAACCTCAAAGGGGAAAATTTGAAGAAAAATATTGTGTTCTCTTCTCCCTGCCTTCAAATAGTAAGACAGGAATTATCAGTTTCTCTAGGGCCAGCCTTATTTCAGTATCAAATCAGACAGAAATTTTGGTTGTTTACCCTGGTGTGGGCAGGGAGGCCTTACCAGTGCTGCAAAGAATAAATCATAGATAGTAATAATAAGATTAATATTATATTGCCTTAATAAGTGTTCATTCTAGAGAGCAGCAACATTTGGATTTGCATCACCACCAAGAGACAACATGTCAAGTTTGCCTTTATGTCATATTCCTCCAAAGGAAACTATATCAGGAAATACTCCATGGGCGTGGGAAAGACCACACTGGAAGAAGTGAAGTAAATAAAGGTATTTTGTTTAAGTATCCATGACTTGAATAAGCATGTGTTTGCAAGAGGCAAACTAGTAGATGGGCAAAGTAACAATTATTTTCAATGCAGGTTTGAATCTGCTTGTGGCTTATGCTTCTTGGATTAGCTTTAAATGAGCAAAGACTGTATCTTTATCATTGTAATTATTATCCTTTGTCATCATTCTGCACTTCCTCCTCTGTATCTAATAAGACTTAAGTATAGTTTAAGAGAAGAGACCTTTTCCCTATCTCTTTATAGAGAAAAATCTTCTGCCAAATTTTCCTAAGAGTAGCTTAAATGAAAGGAATTTTGAAAGAGAAGGAACATGTAAGAACATTAACATAAAAAAACCCCTTCTTTGCAGCAAACCCTATAATAATGAAAAAAGAAAATGTACAGATAAAATGCTGTGATAGCTCAGGACCTGGGTTAAAACTAAATTGACATCATCATCAAGAAGAATTCCTTCTGCTGTTACTGTACAGTACAAACAAAGAAGGTTTACAGTGATAAACATATGCTGTATTTTCAAATCAATTACTTAAAGTTCCTCTGTATCTCTTCACTTTTTTCCTCACCTCTTTTTATTCATCAACCTTTCTTCCATATGTGTATTAACACCGGCATGTGTCTTTTTTTTCCCAGTAAGTTTTAATATCAGTGGAGGTCTTATCCCCTGGATAGATTCAGCATTCATAGGCTTAATATTCCCTTAATTGATAACAGATTAATTAGAGCTAAAGTGCTTCCTTCCCCATTCTCTCAACCACACATGTGGCAGTACATTTTATTAATTATTTTAAATATTGCTTTCATAATTTAAGGTCTGGATTATCCTAACTTTATCTTTGCCCAGAACAAGACCTTTTTTTTAAAACTCCTGCCCCTCTGGATAAACCAACAGCAACACTGCCATGCTTGTAGTACTCTCCTGTGCTTTTCCTCCTCCTTCTGCTTGCTCTGGGGTCCAGAGGCCAGTCAAGGAGTGGGAAGACTGAGAGAAGAGAGGTTTTGGGGAAAAGATGGCTTGTATCAGGATACTAGGGCTGTTCCTTAATTTAACTGATGAAGTGGGAGCTGAATTCATTAGAACATTTAGCCTCTGCCATATGTGGAATAAAAATCCTTTCCCCCTTTCTTTGTATGTCTGAGCTCTTAAAATTATAATCTTTTACTTCGTATGTACATGCAGTGTGTACTGTTACCAGGCCAGACATTTTAATTTTTTTATTCTTCACCCTGTTAGTTTGAGTTTGTATCTCTTTTTGCTCAAACATTCCTTTGAAGCTTCTGCAATCAATATGCAATTGCTTTCTATTAACTGAAACAATATATATATGAAGTGAGTATAATCTAAGCACAATACATTGTTCCAGGCAGCAGCAATGAAAAAGCAAAGTATTGTTTACTGCAGCACAATAGAAGTGGCTGGTGACTGTGGTATCCATTCAGCTTGCATTTATTCAAATAGTCTTGAGAACACTTTAGCCAAAAGCAAATTTGAAAGGCAAAACAGGAGAGTAAAAGTGAATAAAAGACCTGAGAGAGGGAGAGAAGAGGAAAAGCTGAAAATAGCTAGGGAAGTGAAATGAAAAGACGTATGAAAAGGGGAGGGAGGCAGAAGATCATGGCTGGCAAGGAAAAGGAAGGTAAATGGGGAAGAAAGAAGAGAATGTTTATATGACTGCTTTAAATAATGTTTGATGTCATGTTCATTTCTGATACTACTCTCTGTACATACACAGAAGCAGGCTCACAGTAAGCAGAATTAAGAATGGTGCAGTGAATGCCTAAAAATATCAGTTAAACTAAATCCTGATATAAATATACAGAACACTAAATTCTTAGATATGGAAAATGAAGTGAGGTAGAGCCTGTTGTTGGAAGGAATAAATATGGAGTCTCTGTCTTTTTTTTTGAGAGACTTTTATTTCAAGATGCCAGATGCTTCTCCTGTATGGTTCTCTACCTAATACCACTCCTTCACTTCACTCACCCAGCCCTAAGTTTATGCCACTGTTTCACTGCCTTCTCACAGGTGGCTGTTTCTTCTTCACTTCTGACAACTGGATTCCGAGATGGGATCCCGTGAACTCCTTTGACTATTTTGAATAAGAGAGTTCTTGCAAGCAGGTCCTCTGCTTTCATAGTTATGGCAGCTTGTTCTTCATGTGAAGCTTTAAAGAGCACTTTGTATGTATTAGTCGTTAATTCAACTCACCAGAAAATAAGCATGCATATGTACTCTATACAATTATATTCTGGGAGGATTTTAGTCTGTAATAGGTTGATGAAATCTATTTGTATCCTTGAAATTACAGCAAAAATCATCTCTCATGCGTTATTGGTATTACCAGTTACCAATTATCTAAGGACATAAGGTCTTTAAATCACAACAGTTAACTAATTTTGTAACTTTTGTAAGGTTTTAAGGAGGGCTTATACCAGCCTGTAAGTTCTGGAAATTAATTTTTTGATGGATCTCCAATAGAAAACATTTTTTGAACATCAGGTTTGGAACCTGCCAGATTTAAATAATATTCTGCTCAACGAAAAAGGTTTTACTTATTATTGTACAAGGTGTAAGTACTAATAATGTCTGTAGCCATATATGTGCCTTCCAAAAGACCTGTTCAAGTGAACTGGGGGCTTTGTGCAGAATTGTCTAAGAACGTGTTGTGCTACCAGTTTTTTGTCCTCAACTCTAGGTGGTTTTTGTTCGGTGGCATGTCTTACTCTTTGTGTTGGGGGTTGTGGGTATTTTTTAACAATCCTGCAAAGTGATGATCCCATGATGATGGGTCATGGCAATCTCGTTTGTACAGGACTGGGAGAAACAACTGGTGGATTCATGAAATACTCATGAAAGTTTTGATCATTTGCTAAAGGACTGACTGCAGAGAGGAAAAAACCCTTGTTTTGGCCCTATTGAAAAGGTTGACTTTTTTTTTTCGTTTTGGCTCGCTTTTGTGGCCACCTAAACCCCCACGTAGAATAATGAGAGTAAAAGAGAGAGTATCTGAAATTTATCCCTAGGAACACAATTTAGCTGAAATAATTTTTAATTCAGTGCCAGGACTGAGGTTCAGAGAGGGAAGCAATTGGCCTCCATTTGCTCACGTAAAACTTGGGGATATGGGGCGCTGTAATTTTTTTTCCTAATGGATCCACGTTCTGTAAAACACCAGTTTAATGAAGGGAGAATTGTAGGTTATTATATCTTTTGAGCTTCTCAAAGTTCTTTTTAGGTTGAGTCTGTGGGCCAGAAAAAATTGTGATGAATAGGAACAGGTTAGTTTTCTTTTTTTTTCTCCTTGCCAGTGTTGTTTTTTTGGGTTCACCTAAATATTCCCAGGCTGACTCTTACACTGCTCTCAACTGAACAAAAACTGCTTGCGAACCAAATATGCCAGAGTACATCAGATTTTAACCCTCTTTCTGGGTCTATGCTTAATACTCAAGGAAAATAAAGGTATGGTTGCTGAAAGAGGGTTTTATTTCTTTGTAAAGATTGGTGTTTGAAACATCTCCAGATTTGTAGAATTTGAGAATCCTTTAGTGGGCAGAGGGAGGTTAAATGGAGCAATAAATTCCAAGTGTTATGTTATTGGCATTAGGCATGCAGGGTGAGGTTCTTCAGAGCAGCTTGGACAACACAGATATACAGCCTCTGTAAAATGTAATGGGGGATGCATAGTTGCAACTCCAGCACTGTTTTAAAAAGTCTCTCTTGTAGTGAGTTATGGCATAATTTTGCAGCAATTTTGCAATCCTTTTGTTTCCTTTTGCTACAGTTGATCACAGACTTTTTTTTCTCTGCATGTTGTGATTGGTTTCAACTCTTCCGTAGCCTTCTAAAGTCTGAGTCAAATTTAAAATGTAAAATTATGTAATTTCTGAAATGTTGGGGCTTTAATAACAGTGAAGAATGGGGAGTGGAAACAGAAAACAAGGTCATGACCTGGATTAACCATGCTTTGATAGATTAAGTTTATTTTAGCAGTCTGGGCCTCTCTGGAGTGGAGACTAGAGAAATTCACTGGGTTTTTTTGAATAGGTCCTATTTTCTGCAACTTTCCTTCTGGTCTGTTTTCTTCCTGTCATCATCTCTTTGGGCTCAAGAAACCTGCCTTGTTTATGTAAACCTGATGACAGAATTTGGACAAACAGGAAAGTAAGGAAATCACTATGCTCTTAATTCTAGGAGCAAGGCAAATATAATCCATATTTCAAGCCACATTTGGCTTTAATAATCATTCTACAAAGAGAAGAGACGTTGCCCAGACAGAAAGCAGCATTCATAGGGAGAGAATCAGAAAAGTGGAGAAGGTATATTCAGTCCTTGGAGATTTATTTGTGCAAAAGTTAGCTTAAATGGAAAACAGAAACTACATATTGCTGTATAATTTTTTAATAGTCGTAGCTTAGCCAAATCCCTGAGGATAAAATGCTTAAAGAAAATAAGCAACAAAAGAAATGAAATTAAAACAAAATAGTCTCAAGTGCTCTGTAAAACAATCTTGAAGACTATCCAAAAAGTACATCTGCTCTTGGATGATGGAAAAGTACACGATAAACAACCAAATAGCAGTGCCACTGGCATGGAATGATACACTTTCAGATAGTCGAGATAAAGTTGTGAAACATAATAATACCTACCTCTCATGTCTGTAGAATTTAGTGCTTTACAGGATAAAACCGAGGAAAAAAACCCAAAAAACCAAAATCCCTTTGAAGGTGGAGAAAGCCAATGCACAGACACAGTTTACTTAAAGTTGTGTATTAGAGCTCTAACACAGCTGGAAATCGAACCAAAATCTCCTGTACCCAGACTGGTGTCTCATTTGATAGGTCATGTCTCTCCATGGCACAGTGGGGCAAAGCTCTGTCAGGTTTTTTTCTGTAAGTGCATTTACTTATCTCCATTTCCTTGAACCATTATAGAGCTCCTGGAGAGAGAATACAGAAGTGTTTTGCTTTCTGACATCATGTGCAAAATTCTTTGTGTTATAGTTGTACTAATTTGGTATACCCTGATCAGTATTTTTTCGGTATCTGAAAACACTTGCTTCAATACTTGCTTCAGTTATTTTAGCATAGTGGCAGCAAGATTAGCCCAACGTGTGAGTGCTGGACGCTTAAACCTGCGAATTCAACTGCTGGAAGTGGATCAAGGGAGGCAAAGAGTTAGAATTGCTAAGTGTGTGGGTAACACTGTCTCAGCCCATCAACTCAGAGGACGAGAGGAGGTGGATGGATGTGTGGAGGCAGCATTAACAGCGCCTCAATGTGCCATAGCCCTCACGGTGATTGCAATCTGCCCAAGCAGCCAAACTTCTACAGAGATCCAGATATACTAAGCCCAAATCAGCTCTCGTACACCTTTGGACTTTTTTTAAAACCACTAATGCAAACTCTTGAGTCTTTTGACTCTTCAGTCTGGACATGGGGAGTGGGACACAAATGAAGGATCAGTTTCCCTCTTCAAAGTTAAGTTTATTTTTACAGGTCAGGTGAGGTGTTAGTACAACATCTGCAAATGTCTGAAATGCAGGCACTCAAATAAGAAGTGTATGAAGATCTAAATAAAACTTTTGTGAGTTTTAGCAATGTTTATATTTTTTTTGTTTCTTTGAAAGAGCAAAGGAGAGATATTTCTTTTAACTGGAGTCATTGACTCTCCGTGTAGATAAAGTCCTGTAGAACCACCTACAATACGGGGAACTTGCACTGGGAGCATCCCCATGACTCTATGGGCATAAGCTGGTTGAGGATCAGGATATGTTGGGGTTGCTACCACTGAACCAAATGCAGTTTAAACAGGTTTACTCTGACTTAGTACTGTCACAGACCTGAGTGTCAGCTATAAGCCAAGCTTAGGCACCAACCTTATTTTCACCATCCCGAGTTGGTGTTTGCTATCTTTGCTGGGAACAGGGGCTAAAAGCGAGTTCCATTTCAGTAGCATGTAACTGTTTAATATTCAGACAGACGCAGTAAACTGGCAAGGCCAGAATGTTGCATGTCAAGGTTTAATTCTCTGCTGTATAATAAAATTTCTAGACAGCTTGCCAAAAAACACCGACTAATAAAGCCATGAAGCTCCTCTAGTCAACAGTTTAGATTTGGAGTGACAATGCCAGGAGTCTGCTAAGTGTTAAGGTTTCCTGGGAGTCTCAGGCATTCAGCAACCATTCTCTTCATTTCCTTACTTCGGCCAGGATTTTGTAATTGTTTGTGGAGGAAGAGAAGATTCAAGCAGTCTTTTCCTCACTCATAATTTAGATTCAACTCATCTCCTACTCAACAGGTAGAGAGGGAAGGATCCAGACTTAAACCCTTTCTTCCCCAGATCCATTTTTATCTCCTGTACCTGTGAGAGTGCAGCAGTGTCTGCCAGCAGTAACTACCTGATCTCCTACTTTGAAGCTGTTCCTTTATACACATTCACAAAAGTAGGGCCAGATTGTGGTCTCCTGGGAGAATGCCTCAAGCAGTGGTCAAACATAGACTCTTTTTTGCTTTTGCTTCAGATATTTCTGTGGTTTAGACAGAGCTGAACAGGAAAGATTAGGAACACGGGTGAAAGTTGTTGAAGGATGTGCATTGAGCATCAGGAGTTAGGTACCCCTTTGTGCACATTACAGAGAACTTTGAACACATCATCCCTGTTGATGGAGGCCTAATTATGCAGGGACTTTATGTGCCTAAGGATAAGGAAATATCTGAACCAGATTTTAAAGATTTAAGTACGTAAAAATGCAGTGCTCAAATTGAAACTCTTTAGCAGTTTATTTCCCTCCACAGATGAATTTGGTGAACAAATATATTTCCAGAAGTTGGATTCCTTTACTTTGTCAAGCCACAAATATGCTGTAACTATCTAACCTGTGATCCTGGTTGTCTGTTCTTTTAGTACTGCTTTTAATGATTTGCACAGTGGGCAGTGCACCTGGCTGATTTAAAGGAGGGAAGTTATGCCCCTGAGAACCTATGCAGTTTGTGTTTTCAAAATTGCTTGGAATGTATTTACATTCTGCCAGTAATGGTGTGCTAATGTTCAACGATAATGTATCGTCATGTATTAACTGATTCAATGCTGTGAAACATGTACTACCAAAAAAAAAAAAAAAAAAAAAGTGTTCCTCCCTTCCCTACCACAAAAATTGAAACTACCTGTTAGGATTGGAAGAATGTAATGATACAGTTGTATTGCTATGAGTAACTGAATGACCTGGTTCACTGACAGTCTAGTCATCCTGAATTTTTATTATGTTGGTACTAATTAGTGGCTTTTAGTATTTCTCTAGATTTAATAGGATGAGAAAGATAACTCCATATTCAGTGAAGTTACTCCTTCAGGAGATTATCTTAGACTAAATGGAAATAGCAAGGAAAATGGTCATAGTCATATTCTTCTGTCTCATTCGAGACTTGAGTTGTATAAAAGAGGTAAAAGAATTAGTTAAGAGGAAAATCTAATGTTGGATTGTAAATACATATCCTGGAATGCTATTTTTTGTGATTTCTAAGATTTCTGTGAATACCTTCTTTCCTGTTATTCAACTGGGTTGTTTATGTTATAAGAGAAAACCAATCCCCGCTTCAAGGGGATGGGGAAAAGGACAAGAACCCTGTCATCTTGTGAACAGTCAAA
This sequence comes from Oxyruncus cristatus, assembly GCA_013399855.1. Classification (NCBI taxonomy): domain Eukaryota; kingdom Metazoa; phylum Chordata; class Aves; order Passeriformes; family Cotingidae; genus Oxyruncus; species Oxyruncus cristatus. The sequence continues at coordinate 1,434,030 of VXAY01002459.1, read as the reverse complement.
GCTATGACCCAGGAAACTGGCTGTGTGGACTTTGGGTTTCACTCACTGATTCTAAAGTTGTGGTTTGAAAAGGAATTTGCAAATTACTTGATAGAAGATGCTATTCAAATAAACTCTTCGCGACTGGACAAAAAAGTGATATAAAAAACGTTTAGAAGAAAGAGCAGGCAATGAATGAAATAGATGTGATGAGCTTGAGTTTATGGCCCTGATTTTCGGTTCTCTGAGTTGAATGGATGATCTATCAAATACGTGTAAAGACCGAAAAAGTGAAAAGTTAGTCTGTCTTCTAATTTCATATGTAACATGACAGGCACTCTTGTTTTGTTAGAGTGAAGACCACTGAACTTTGTTAGGATATTGCTGGTACTCAGACATAAGTGCTAATGGATAATAGCAGAGGAAAAAGGAACTGTATTTGGAAGATCTTTTCACGGTTTTTAGAACTCTTGCACTTCCCTCCCATTGTCCCATGTCCCTTGTGTCACTATATTAGTGAATGTTTCCCTGGAGCCTTCTATAAGTGGAGGGAAAAGCTGAAGAGCTGCTTATTTGCTACATCAAAAAGAGCAGCAGTAGAAATCAATGAACCAAAACTTCCAGCAGAGAAGGGAACTGTTTATAGGTCAAATAGTAATGAAATAATTTTTTCCCCTTAATATTTCCAAATACCCTCAGACAGCCCCCCTCCACTGGGTTATTGTAGTCTGACATCACTTGCGTTTGAGGGTTCTGTAATTCGCTTACAATAAGTTTTATACATAAACATGGAAATTGCCATGATTTATTTTGAACTGAGACTTCTCCCTGCTGTCACAGAGTTGCTGCAGCTATTCCACAGTAAGAGCTTTGGGAAGGGTAAAAGAGGACTGTTTGCAGCTATTTCTGACCTCTCTGGACAACAAAAAATAGGAGAATGAAAAGGGAACTGAAAAGGCAACCAGGATGGAATTCTGGGGTTTATGCTTTACTGGTACTGTAGACTTTTAAACTCTATGTACAAGTACAAAAGATGTGTCAGTGTTGAAAGAAAGGTAATTCCAGTAGACACATCAGCGCAGCTGTTTTTTCAATAAGCTAACTTTTATAATTGTTTTATTCTATGTTACATAGCAATACAGGTTTTAAGACAAGGGAAATCCTTACCTAGAACTAGAACAATTAAAAAGAGGTTTAGGAGAAATAATTGCTTGTAAGAAGAGATACATGTGATTGGTATTTGTAATAAAAACTTACAAAAAAGTAGAAATGGATTATAGCAAAATACCGAAGTGTGATTATTCTGTGTTGTCAGAGACCTGCTCGACCTAAGGAGTCCTTGACAGTGAGTATCTACCTCTAGAAGAAAAAGAAATCTTAATTTGAACTCAAGACTTTAGGAAAACCAGTAAAATTGAGACTAATGAGAAACCTTTATTTGTCTGAAACAGTATCAGTTAGGAATCTTAAAAGGAGGTAATAAAAATTTAAATCATATTTTAAAAAAATTCAAGCAAATCAAACTTTCAGTAGAAAAACAGGTTTTTGGAGCTGAAAAAGCATGCGGGGAAAAAGGGGGGGGACACAATAAGATAAATAATGTCTCAAAAAGAAAATAAAAAGGAAAAGAAAGGGTCCAATGGAAGCATGGTGTACTGTGTAATGGGTTTTTCAGCAGCCAAGAGTTAACATGACAGATGCAGGCATGGTCATGCCGTGCCGGACAATGCACTGCCTTCTGCTAGAAGAGGAAGCCTTTAATGCCAACTGTAAACTGGCCTGGGAATTTCTGTTAAATCAGATAATCTTTTAGGAGAAAGTTTTGTTGGTTTTTCTTAGTGTGTTTTTGTGGGGGGGGTTGAACTTTTTTATTCTTTTCGTGTGTCTAGAACTAGAAATACAAAACTTCGTTAAAAAGGTATCATTAACCATGCTTCTGGATTATAAAAGTCAGAGTGGGGGTGAAGTTTTCAACTTCTTGAACCAGCTCCTTTTCCAGTCAAAGTGCTCATCAAAACAACTGACCCTTTTTTTCTAGAGTTGACTCATTATTATTGTTTTAAATACCTTTTCCTGTAATTATTTTCTTTAAATCCTCAAAGTTCTATTGCAATCCTGAGTGAACATCACGACATGCTTGTTCTCTGCTTGTACTCATCATTCTTTTGCTTACCTTAGCTCCAATGCAAGAGAAAGAGACCTTATTTACAGCAAGTACATAGACATTTGATTTCTCAGTCAATGCTGGATGTCAATATTAAGACGAGATACTTAAATTCAGTTCTCAGTTATTCAGATTGTAATTCTAATGCTTCAGTTTAAAGTTCTGTGCATAATATTAAAGTAATTTTCCTGACATTTATTTCTGAACAAACTATAGATATTTATATCATCTGTAACGGGGGAAATCCATGGTAGTCAGGTGGGAATATTGGTCAATTTTGGCTTCAATTATTCAAGCATATTATTTTTATTTGGCTAGAGTTGTGGTAGAGGTTTAACTTTAACATGCATGTTAGCTACAGCTTGAGAAGCATGTCCATATTGTAGTGTCTTATATCTACACTCTAGTCCTCTGTGGGTTTTTTGATGAACATTAGTAATCATACAAGCATATTGTGCTTAAGAGCTGTACTTGTCACAATTAAAATGTATGATGTATAGCTGTACTTATGGAGATTTAATTAATGCAGAACAAGCAGAAATGAAAATAACGTGATTTTTATTGTCAGTCAGATGTAGATTCTCCCAAGGAAGGTAATCAAAATCCTATTTCAAATTCCCTAATCACCCAGAAGACATTTTTCAGTTCCTCTCAATCTTCAGGTTTCTGGCTTTGTTTGCCCAGGGGAGTGGTGAAAGAGAGAAGTCAGAGAAAGGTAAGAAAAGGACACTGTCTTCTTAAATGAAGACAATTCAGTGAGATTATGTGAGTGGAATGTAATATTCTGTGAATAGAACCTGCAGATGTGAAAACTGGATAAGGAGTAGTAAGTTCCTGGTGACATCATCAGTGTTAGGGAAAGCATTTCAGGAGAGAGATGCCTTTCAGTTTTGACCTTGATGTAAAATATATGAAGGAAGTTTATTTCCCTTTTATTGCTTATATCTTTACACAACCTTATAAGTCTGTGGCTCTGGAGCTGCGTTTGCTTTTATGTCATGACATAAGGTGCAAGTGATTTCAAACTAATTGGCCAATATTAGTCCATTAATGCATGGAAAATAACCACATACTTCCTAGATGCTAAAGACTGCAGATCAGGGCTCTGTGCTGGGGGATAATCAGACTTACAACTCTTCTGTAGGCTGTACAAGCTAAAAATCTGGCAATTCAAAATATTCTTTTCTTATGAACAGGTTCCTGTGGCAAAAGCACAACAGAAACCCCAAAAACCAACAAAAAAACCCACAACCCCCAAACAAGTTAATCAGAGCTACTCAAACATTAGAAAATATCCACATCAGGTTTACAGTCCGCGTGAGAGCTCAAAGACATCATAGTGTACTCTTCATGCAGAACTTAAACTTTCGGGATTGCTTTGGTCTGGCATTTTTTAGGTTTTTTTTAGAGAGTGGAGATCCTGTGCACTCAAGGCACTCTGAAAGTACTGCCTGATTAACAGCTCTATTATGTAGACTTTCTGGGTCTGTAGGTTTTAGTGGGGCAGGCGTGAAACAGAAATGTACAGTCTAGACATTTCTGAGGAGCAGTAACAAATGTAGAGGGTGGGATGGAAGCAGGAGGTTTCTACAGCAGAGCTTTTTGCCTGGAAGAAAGTTTTTGTACATGTCACCTCTGCTTTGTACAGCAGCTTTAGGGCTGCTGATTTAGGGCTACAAGGCAGGTGAGCTTCCAAAGAAAATGGGGACAGGATGAAGGGTCGCCCTGATGTGTTGAGGTCCTCGGGGCATACCACCATTCCTGCCACCCATGGCTAATCCCATGCCCTGGGCTGCCCTTCCTGCATGGAGCATGAGGTGTGTTCTGGTGCTCCCTCTCAGCCTGGGTGCAGCAAATTCCCACTGCTGGCACTGCAGCGTGATCCCAGGTTTTCCTGGACATAGGGGAGCTCATGAGCAGACCCACCACTGTAAACCACCTCTCTTGCCCTCCCTACCCATCAGCAGAGCCAGATGGATGAATATTTGCTATTTGCTATGTCGGTGCTCACAAAATGGAGGCTTCCCTCTCAATCAGCAGTGTTGGTGAATATGAACAAGCCCCTTGTTGAACCAAAAAACAGATTTCTGGAGGCCATGGGCCGAATTTTGAGCATGCAGGAAGGTGAATAAGTTGGATGTGGGTCTATTCAGCATTCATAAACATTCTTATACTACTGCACACAGACCAAAGGGTGTTAACGTGATGAGAACAAAACTGCGATGTAACCAATATCACGTGGAATTGTTACTCTCTTGTCCTGTAGCTGCTAAGGGACCCAGCTTATTTAAAGTGTTTGCTTTGTCCTCGCAGCTAGACAAAACACCACATTTCAGGCAAAACAGAAGTAATAAACCACACCCATGGTCTTGCCAGTCTCCCCATCCCAACCCCTGCATTGAAACTGCAGCAGTCCAGCTCTGAAAACAATACATAAACATGCATCTAAGGAACATTTAGGCTTAGCTAAATGACCACTCATTTAAATACCCTCTGTCATCCTGGGGACTGATTCTTTCTAAAGAACGGCTCCTCTGGACACGATAGCGTGGATTACACGATCGTAAAATCGGTGTAAATGGGATCAGAAGCAGATCCATTAACTCTAATTAGGGAATGTGGTGTGATCCTATTTCGCTGCACTGTATACAGGCTGTATGGCTCTTTATTTCAAGTGACAGACGTTTGTTTTCCAGCACTTAATTTGCACATAAAATTAATGGTAATGCATCCAAGAGCTGATATTGCTAATATGCAGCATTAGCATAGCTCTCTCTGTCCCCAGCTTCTGCTCAGAAAAGGATTCCAAAAAGAGAGAAAACAGCTCAGACTCAGTGGAATAATGGCATTTTCTGTCTTCTATAGTGAACCATTTCAGCCCGATGAGTGTTGAAAATAGAGATGATTATTTACTTACCAGGGTGGTGGAAACAATTTTCAATGGATAGCACATTTCTATCAGGGTAAGACATTTGCTCCTCCTAGAAGCAGGAAAAGTCTGTAGACAGATTTTTGCCTGTCTAAACCTCCGACCAGCTGACTAACCCCCAAGGTTTAATAGCTGGTAGACATCTGTAGGCAAAAGCAAGAGAAACGAGTTCATCAAGGAACTACATCATGCTTCCAACATGTGGCAACATGAGTGCCTCTTCACCATCTGTTATTTGTGTGAGGATTTTATTATGTAAATGACGGTACACACTGCGCTCTAAACAAAGGAAAATGATTCCCCTTACAGTATGTTGCGACTGCCAGGCTTCTGTGTCAGCCCTGAAACAAATAATGAAAGCAGCAGAGGAATGGCAGGCAGAATATCTTGGGTTCTTCTACTTGTCCCCTCAAAAATGAGCAAATATCCCGAGGAGCAATTTGTTTCTTGTATATGTTGTGACTCATAAAGGCAGGTAATGAAACATAGAGGTTGTTAATGAAACAGCAAGCATTAGATGGATGAAGCCAAATTGAGGTGAAGTTTGAAGACTTAAAACGGATTGAAGAGAGAACCCTGCAAAGCTGTGGAGAGTTGTAGTCTCTCTGGTNATGGATGAAGCCAAATTGAGGTGAGTTTTGAAGACTTAAAACAGGTTGAAGCTGTGGAGAGTTGTTGTCTCTGTGGTCTCACTCACTGAAAACCAGAAATAGGAAACTGAGCCCCTGAATCATCTGCAACACAAAAAAAAATGTTGTGGGNGAGGTGAAGTTTGAAGACTTAAAACGGATTGAAGAGAGAACCCTGCAAAGCTGTGGAGAGTTGTAGTCTCTCTGGTCTCACTGAAAACCAGAAATAGGAAACTGAGCCACTGAATCATCTGCAACACAAAAAAAAAAATGTTGTGGGATAAGGCTGGAAGTACATATCCTGTCCTACATCCTCATTTAAATTTTTTTATTAAATTACCAATTTAAATTGAAATGTAATTATCTTAATTGGCATATTTTTGGCCACTGTGATTTAAAAAAACCCAACCAAACAAACAAAAAAAACCCAAACAAACAAACAAACAAAAAAACCCCACCACCCTATGCTACACTGGATCAAGTAAAAACCCATAGGAGTTCTAACACTGGCCCTTAATCAAAGTCTGCAAAGGCACAAAGGCTTTGAGCTAATCTTATGCCAAGCCATGTTGGACAGTATGGCACTGCCTAGAGCATCCTTCTGGTGGCATTTAAAGCACCTGGTGCCCTAGGAAAAGAAATTACATCCAAAGCTATAAATTCTCTGTTCTCCTTACACCCATCTACCGACCAACAGGGGTTGCTCTGATAGCAGCACAATATTTCACGGGCGAGAAAATGCACCACTTTTTTATTTCATTAATTTATTTAGTGTGTGACGCCAAAGTAGTTGTCTCCACTTACACCCTTACTGCGTGCTTCATGTGGTTTAATATAATTAAAATATTGCTGCTTTTATTGGCTTAACTCAAATCTTAATTTGATAGTTAGAAAAGATATGCATTAGGGATTCATTTTTTATTCCAAATGAACTTAAACAGAAGTAACTGAAGCCAGTGTCGGAACTGAACAAATTGATGATTTAAGGGTGCTTGGTTACTTCCTGCATTGTCTTTGTATGATTCCTAAACTTGTATTTGTCAGCTTTTCCTGACTTAATTATGATTAAGCGTTGAACTTTACAAATGGCCAACTGCTGGTACTGCTGTATTGATCGGTTCTTTTTATTACTTTGTTAAATTTCATGGTTGCAACAAGATCATATTTTGTGATAGAACATCTAATAGCTGAAAAACTCTACCACAAGTTTAAAGCAGCTCAGCTTTAGCAGGTATTCCTTTCCTTTCAATTTATCTTTTTGTTTTGTTTTGTTTAATTATTCATTTACATCTAACTTTCTTAAGGATACCTCTGAAATGTTTTCATGCTAAAAACAAATGTGTGTTATTTTTTAACAGGTAGCAGAAAAGAACACAGTTACCACTTACACCTGAAAGGACAAGTATAACTGGCTTGTTTTTGTGGGGATTTTTTTTTTGAAGTCCTGAAAATTAAAACTTATAATTTCTGCTAGGGCCTGTTGTCATGGGGGAGTTTTTTCAGAATTAGAAATCAGTGGCAACTATAATCCAATTCCACAAGTCAAACAATTTAGTTTAAGTTTGCAAATGAGGCATAAGCTTGCTTTCGTTATTGATGGTGTCAGAAACAGTTCACAATAAATTAAAATATTAATGAATATTGCTGTGTCATAATCTTTTCCTCTCACAGGGCATCTCTAAAGTTCAGGCATACTTTGAAGCTAAATTTTTATACAGATGGTCATCAAAACAGCATAACAGATCTTTGTGAAGTGAAAAGGTACTGAAAGTTATGAATAAATGTGAAATATATGCTTTTCTGTCACATTTTTTCAATTGCTACATACGTCATACACATTTCTGAATCCATCTTCCTCTTATTCTATGAACAGTTATATTTTCATAAAAGTCATGGATAAAGCTTTTAATTTTGTGTCCAGTTTGCTGCCATTTTTAATTTATTTTTTCCACAGTGACCTGTGCAGACAGACTCCTTACTTATAACATAAAACTGAATTAAACTGTAACTCTAGAGTTCCTGTCTTTTATCCGACATGTGGTGTTTTACACATCACATGGATGCATATGATATTCATAATTATTTTATATCCTGAAACTTAGGAGAGATCTTTCAAATGGGAATGCCAATACCATTTTTCTTGAGATACAACATGTTACATGTAGCTACAATTATTCATTCCTAGGTAAGCGTTTTTACTCTAGCAGTTTGTATATATAAACTGATGGGGAATAGTTACATAATAAACACTCCGTACAGCTGAAGTCCTCGTAACCTTAGAAGCCTGGAAATTACATTATTAATATCCCATGTGAGGTTTTACCCAGTCGTCTGTTTTCTGTTTCTTGGAGCTCTTCGGCATAGGGGAAGGAGCCCCTCTTGCTCACAACTCACCGATCTGAACGGGAGCTGAAAAACCTGGGAGAAATATCGTCCCCCTCCAGCCATGGTCACAGCAGCAGGACCTCAGCTCAAGGTGGGTTGTGCACTGCAGCTGCCCCTGAAGGTCAGCAGAGGGAAGGCACAGCCACAATTCCATGAGAGCCTGGCCAGGGCGATGGGATGCCACAGCCCCTCGGCACCGCTGGAATGGCGCAAGTGGGGTGCCAGTAGACATCTCACAAGCTCAGCAGGATGCTAAGCTCAACACCAGCTGTCAGAAATGCCTTCCAAGCCCTTTGGTCAAACAACAGGGGGTCTTAGGAGGTGTTAAAAGTACTGGCCAGCCTTCTAACCTAAGGTTATGGAACTGCCTCTCAGAAAAAAATGTTCCGGTCCTGGCTGTTGGACTGCAGGGAAACTAGGAAATGCAGTTGTGGCTCGGATTTAGTAGTTGGTTATGCTATTTGCACATGCAAAACCCCACAGAAAGAACCACAAGCAGAATGAAACAGAAAACTGTAAAGGCAAGACCTTTCAGTGCAAATTTGTCCTCCAGGATGCCAAATGAAGGTATAACAATATAGCAATTACATAACCTGAATGATTTTTCTGTCCTTAGTTTCAGTAAATTCAAGCTGACAGTCACACCTCACCTAAATTCTGATACATGTCGCTTCTTGATTTACATGTGCTTGGTTTTGCAAAACAAATTTAATTCCTGATTGCTACTTGATGGTGTTATGTCTTGGTGTTTCTTCTCTTACTTTCTGCTATCTGCTCTTTATTTTTGTGTTGCTGCCCAGATTCCCCTTTTCCTATGTCACCAGTCATGTCAATCCTTCTGTTTTATCACTTTGCCTAATTTATATTTTCTTTCACAGCGCTCCCTTTTCTTTCTTTCTGTATTGTCAGTGTACAATCTCCAAGGTATGTAGCAACTCTCGGGGTAGCTTGAATAGCTAGAGCATGGTGGACTGGGTGTCTGAAAGTTAGTATTCTTTGCAGCTGCCAATAGCTCCGAGCATGTCAGTCTGTCATTCAATATTTTGCTTTTTTCTTCTCATTTCTAGTAGTGCAGACAGATCTACCCCCCTTCTGAGCAAAATGCCAGGGTGTTCACAAGAGCTTTACAGATAGAAAATAGTGTTGGTTGCAGTGAGAGGGAAGCTTTCATCATCAGAACTACATGGACCTAAAGGTTTTGTAAACTAAAGACCGATTATTCCCTGAGGTGCATGGGGGGCCACTTCTACTGTAATCATTCTTGTGAATGTGAAGGCAAAACAGGACCTTGACTATCTCTATCTGGACTCTGTCAGGCCATTTGTTTGTGACCAGAATTGTATCGTTTGTCTGGTTTTCAATAAAGGGATGTTCACTGAAGCATCACATTGATATTTTTGAAGTATGTTCCACATTTTCAAAGGAACAAATTTATCAGCATAGAATTGAAATGTCTAGCTGTTTCAGTATGCTATTGAGATTCCACATCACGGTGATGTACAAGGACATTAATTTTTCACTTGGTGAATGTAATGGGAACGAGACCCCACCCGCAGTGCTGCCTCCAGCTCTGGGGTCCCAGCACAGGAAAGACATGGACTTGTGGGAGCAAGTCCAGAGGAGACCACCAAGATAGTTAGAGGAATGGAGCCCCTCTGCTATGAGGAAAGGCTGAGAGAATTGGGATTGTTCAGCCTGGAAGAGAGAAGGCTCTGGGGTGACCTAATTGTGGCCTTCCGGTACCTGAAGGGAGCCTACACTAAAGACGGAGAGAGACTATTTACAAGGGCCTGTAGGGACAGGACAAGGGGAAATGGCTGCACACTAAAAAGGAGTAGGTTTAGATTAGACTTTAAGAAGAAATTCTTTCCTGTGAGGGTGTTGAGGCACTGGCACAGATCGCCCAGAAAACTTTTCACCCCTTCCTGGCATGTGTTCAAGGCCAGGTTGGATGATGCTTTGAGCAAGTAAGTAGTTGCATGGCTGCTTTGAGCAACCTGGTGTAGTGAAAGGTGTCCCTGAACATGGCAGGAGGACTGGAACTAGGCAATCTTTAACATTGCTTCTAACCCAAACCATTCTGTCATTCCATGATTTTTAACAATTGAAGGCTTGTTAACAAGGAGATGATTTGGCAAAACTTTGTTCCTTCCTCCTAAGAAATAAAAAAAGCCCTGGAAAAAAAAACAAAAACCAAAAAGCAAAGACATCAGCTTGTTTTGAATGCTCAGAGATCAGATCTGATGCTCAAGCAATACAGTAGGGGACAATGCTGGCAGTAAATGTGAGATTTCAGAAAAGCTGAGCTCTCACTCTTCATCTTGTCTGTACCTCGGCTGGCTGCTCCCTGAAGGAGCTTAGTCCTTAGGAATCTCTTCCTTTATTGCCTTAGATCTGGCTCTTCATGGAAAATCTTGTTAGGCTTTAATCTCCGAGTCCTGTACTAGGCAGACCCTCAGCAGGTATTGTCAGACTTTTGGTGTAAAATACAGCCTTCAGCAATGACCTTTGGGCATTCCATTGAGTGTGTTCACAACATCTGAGGAGAGATCCTGAGGAGGGACCCTGAGAGCTGAGGATCTTCCTTCAGGACCATGCAGCCAATCAGGCTGTTTCCTTGGGCACTGAATCTCCAGCATCACTTGCTAACTGTGGTACAGAAAGCAAGGTACTCTGAAACATCAATTCTTCTGGGACCTGTGGAAAATAGGTGGGTGAGCCCATTGGGTGAGCCAAGTCTGGCTTTTTGCTGACAGGCCAATTGGAATAATTGGTGTCTCTTTTTGCAGGATTTCTTAGCAGAAAGAGAAAGGTTGGAGTTGAAAGGAGGAAAAATCTCTTCATGGGGTGTTTTATGTCTAGGATTGAGACCTTTTGAAGGATTTAAGTCCCAAATACAAACGAAGTATCTGCCTAGCTATAATAGCTATTGGGAGACAGAGGGAGAAAAAAGGAGAGGAGAGGGAAAGGGAACCACATCCAAGGAAGGTGATGCTGTTTGGAAAAAATGTCTCTTACAGTTTGGCATCTAGCTCTTAACATGCTCTTGCCAACCTGCGAGTTCATTTGAGGTTTATAGCAAGTTACAGGAAGAATAAAAAGTTAATCATGTGCAGAGCCCTGGTGTTGTATTCGTGCCATCTATTTCAATAGCAGTAATAACATACAGACTGCGAAGGGATTAAAGAAATGACACAAGCTGCTTTCTGCTTGAGTTTGTAAATGTATTTCCATTGAAAGCTTAATTTTTATGTTTTCCATCCAAATTTAAAAAGAATTGAGGTCCAAGAATGCTATATATGGGTTGGATCTGGGGTCAGATTTTTCTATCAGTTTTTACCCGATTTGAACATGGGGACTTTTCACCTGCCATCTAAAAACATTACAATATTTTGTTGAGGCTCAAACCCACAAACAGCTATGAGGGAAAAAGTGGGGAAACTCAGTGATGAAGGTGGTTGCTCAGCAAAAGACTTAACTACATGTTGCAGCCTGCATCTTCTTAACAAATCCCAGATCTTGTTAAATATTTTTGGGATTTGAAGCTGAGGAAATCTATTGAAATACTGTCTGGGCCTGGATTACCACTCCAGACTAAAGAATAATTTAATTTTCTTTTTAAGAGCTGTAATTTTACTTTTTTTTTTAGTTACTAAGGATGAACATTACTGTCATCAGCTGAGATCAAATATCTTAATGTATCTAAAATTATCATTGTTACTTACAAGAAAGAAGTAAGCTTCTCAATAATAAACCATGGACTAGGAAGTCTTTTCAGTGGATTAAACTTTTTCCTTTCTGTTTCTGAAATATTTTTGGGTGGTAATCACCTCCCTGAAAATCTGCTCTTTTTCTTGTACGTGGTTGCAAACTGGACAGAGGTTTTTGGGTCTTTGCTCTCACACAACACAAATGGAGTGTCAAATTTTACCCAGGGCAAATACGTGCCTTTGACTACATTTAGCATCTTTCTTAGCATACTAGCCTGCATCTAAGCTATTCTGATTGGACATGAGGTATACAGCAACAACATAAAAAGATTTATTATTTTCTTTAAAGAATTTGAAATTTGGCAAAAGCTTGCTGCGGGTAAGTGGTCCTACTTATTAAGGATGACTTTTAACAGCTTTAGCCCACAAGTTATTGCTATCCTTTGGGGAAAACAAAGAAATTGATTTCAGAAAAAAAAATATTGTCTTTGCATTCCTTTACTTCTTGTCATTTTTTCTTTGTTTGATATATCAGTTTCTTGTGCATTGCTTTCTCTCCTTGTTTATCAGAGTTACTAATTTATGGTCTATTGATGCACAACAGTTCTTTGAGCTGAGAGTTGGTACATGGCTGTCAGTAAGAAAGATGAGAAGCAAAAGTATGAAGGATTTTCCCAGGGTAGGACAAGAGTTATAGCCACATCTGTAAGTGGAGAACTTAGGCAAGTGAAAAAAGGTTGGACTGCGGAAAAGTAGGACAAGACTATGCCTTTCTTTTGGGAGATAATACAGTTAATGTCTTTAAAATACTTAGTAGGATTGGTTTATATTTAGCTACTTTAAATTGTCCAGTACTTTCACTACATAAAATACTGAGGCTTTTTGATTTATTTGGTTTTTATCTTGCCAACTGTCGTGCCTCTTTCCCTTCCCTCTTAGTCTTCTTGCCTGCTTCGTAGTGTTATGCTTAACATAAGAGAGAATGTTTTCCACTTACTCTGATTGGAAGAGTTTTCTCAAAAGGCTCACTCTTTGTTTTTCAACCTTGGGTTGTTTTTCTCAGTAATTGTTCAATCACCCATTTTTTTGGAAGAGAGCATAAAATTTGGTTAACAATGCAAACGTCTGGTCTTGCATAAGTTTTCTGAAATTTCTGGACATGTGTAATAATACTCTTCATGCATAGTGACATATTTATCTACATGGAGATTATACTGGCCCTGCTACTGTACTGATTTGTACTAGAAATATGTTGCCTGTAGGTACCAGCGTGCTCAGGTTCTAAAAGAGTTGGTTGATAATTTGAATTTCAACAGGAAAGACAAGGGAGAGAGAGAGGACATTAAAATTCTGTAGAATAATTTCTTCACTGTTGTCACTAAAAAATTTAAAACCTAAATCTTGATACTTCTTTTCGCTCCCTCAAGAAAATTTTACATTTCAAGAAGGGCCTGAAGGCTCAGTAGCAGTTTAGTAGGGATGCAAGAATGTCACCATATTTCTTGATGAAGTTTTATCTCGTGAAGTTTTGCCTTGTTCTTTAAAATGAGGAGGAATTTTCCTTCTCGTGTCTGTGGTTTACACAGACCATTGATTTTACATTCATCTACACTACAACGCTGCGCCTTTCAGTTGATGCCTTCAAGCCCTTGTGATTTCACTCCTGTCCTGAAGTGAAGGCATGTGGATATCTTTGTAGCTCCATCACTGCAGGTAGGAATATTAGGAGTATGATTTCACTCATTTGAAGTAATCAGAAATGCTGGAAGCAAAGATCAATGGCAAATAGATAGGCTGATTAACTACTCTTATTTTCTCTCCTGGAAGATTGGTTTTATCCATAAGAAACACTGAAAATACCTCTTTAAAAGAAGTACTTTTTAGAGAGCCAGAGAAACATAAAGTACAATTTGTCTGGTTCTCTGAAATCTCTGAAATCAGATAGATAAATATGAGGTGAGCTGAAGTGACTGTGGTTAGAAAGCTGAGTTTCAAAGTGAAACACACTAGAGTATTGTTTCAGTGGCAGAAGAATGTCTACATTTTTCTTATAAATGTCTTGTGGGGGAAAAAAAACATCTTGTAAATGCCATCCTCAGTTAGAATTTGTGTAATTAAATTTGTACAATTGAACAAATGACAAAAATATTTCTATGCTAGGATATTACCATGACAGTGTTGCTTCTGATATATACTTGAATATAGTAGTCATAAAGCTGTACAGTGCTGTAAATGTATGTATTATACATATTCATTTTTTTCTACATGTATGAGGAATATTTCAGCTTCTGTGATTTATTTTGTTAAAAGATACACTTGTTCCATATCTATTAATGGACGTACATGCAATTTATAAATTGAAAACACTAAAACTATTCATTTCTGAGTTTTAAGTTCTACTGAGACTGTACTGTAATGATGGTAAGTACAGAGTAATATCCGTGCACTTCCCGAGGCCTTAGCTGGCAGAGTTGTCAAATTAAACTGGAACATTTTGTAAATGTATCTTTAATAAATACATATGTCTGTCATGCTTCCCTACTCAGTCTTATAAATCAGACTGTATCTAGCTGTCAGATACTCTCAACCCGGTTGTCCTAATCTGTCAAGTAAAAATTATAGCATCTAGGCTCACATCCTTCTCTGAAAATATTTATTTGTACCAGTGACATGTCAAGGACACACCATTTTTTTAATTTATTCTTTTTTTCCCCAGCAACAAAACCATTAACAGCTGGCTCAAGTCCCTGCCAGGAGGGCAGTGGTTAAATACATAAAGGGAATTCATAATGTAGGAACACACCAACCAAATAAAATAAATGCTGCATAGCATTTTTAAAAAAATCTTGCTAAATTCCAGATATTGAGCATTCAGACTTGTCTTGCTCAGTATACAACATTAATTTTATACCATTCATCATCCTCACCCCCTTTCATCTAGGGGTGAGCCCACGCTCCTGCGTTGCAGAGAGATGTAGAAGTTGTCTTCCGGTTTTGTGTCTCTGCAGTGTCTTGTAATTAACCCCTACAGTTCTAATGACACATCAGACACATCATAAACTCTTGCTGTAACCTGAGAGAAGGATTTAACGAGTCATGGGGCAATTGAAGCTATTGCTTATTCTGGTTCCATCAGCTCCCCCTGAACAGAGAATACAACATCAGAAGTTGAGACCTGTGGGAGAAAGAGCGGCTGGAAGAGCATGAAGGAATCCTTGGTATTCTTAAAAGAATAACTCTTTTTATTCCATATGCATAAACAGATTTAAAGAAAATCTCTTGTCGATTTTCCTTTGTAGAAATTTTAGAATGCGCTCTATTTAATACAACTCTTGAACCTCACCTTTGTTCAGTTTAGGACAGGAAGAAAATTAATCTTAACTCCTTGAAATCTTGTGCCCAAATAATTAAAGAATCAAAATCCCAGTTCACCTCAAACTCACAATTCATTCTAGTAATCCTAATACTTTCTAATTTTTCTTTTTTTTTTTTTTTTTTGTGCCTGAGATGAGTAAATTCTCAATACTTTTCTAAGTGTGATAGACTCATCATTATTCTGAGCCTGTTTATTCATGTTAACTAGTTTGGGTGGAGATCTGAATTCTTTTGACTAAAAGACTTACTCTTGCAATGTCCCGTAAGAAAAGAGTAATTTCCTCCCTTTTTGCTGTATTATAATTGAGAGACTTGCCAACTGCCCATAATAAAGTTATAAAAATGTTTAGATAGAAAAGGTGGATTCAAGTTTGATATATTATGAGGAGATACTGAAGTTTCAGACTTCTTATTTTGGATATGTTGAAAAAAGTATGGACAAAAGGGAAGAACACCTGCTCCAGAAGTCAGGAGGTCTGTTCTTTCATGAGCCAAGGATGAGTGGGACAGGACACAGCGTGAGGAACATGAGACTGGGACATTGTCTAGAAATCTGCCACAGCTCGTCTTGATCACTGTTAAAAGCAAGGCCACAACTCTGCTTTCTGCAGGACTAATTGCTGAAGGAATTGCTTTGAGAACAAGGGTGACACTTTCTCAGTTATAATGACTGTTGCCTCAGTGAGTGGAACTTGAGTGAACGTAATGCACATGGGAAAACAGAGCAGGAATGGCCTGGGGAAGAAGCACGTTGCCTTGCAATCATGAAAAGGAGTTAATCACTTTGGAGTGCCCCCAGGTGTATGACAGGGAATTGAACTTATCACAAATGAAATCTTTCATCAGTGGCATTTAACTAGTTATCTCCTTCTCCGACAGGCTGTCTTTGTTTTAATAATATTACTTATAATGGCTTTTGGAGAATTGAAGTATGATAGCTGAAGTGAAAAAAATTTGTTTTGAAAGTAAAGCATTTTTAAAAACCAGAGCCCTAAAACTATAAAATGAATGTTGGTTTGGCTTCCCTGTTATGGGTAACTTTTATACTGATACAGCTGTTTGTTTGCTTTCCCTGAAAGCCCCGGGCTAGTTCAAGCATAACCATTCAATTTAAGGCAGGGTCTGATGAAGAGCAGTCCTATGGACTGTGATAGACTGTGATGGATGTTCGCTGTGATCCCTTCTGCCCTTGAGAACTGTGTGTACTAGTTTGAAACCAGATAATTAACTAACTGCTGCTGGTGGGTACCATGTAACAAAAATGCGGATGCAAAGCTGAGGGATGTGGAAGAGAAACAGTGCCGCAGCTCCAATTGGTCAAGCCAAAAGTCCGAGAAATTTAACTAAAGATTATGAGTGATTTGTAAGAGAAGGAAACCTTGGATTTCAACCTGATGAAACCAGGATGAGAAACAGTAACGACAACAGCAACAAAGTTTGGACAACTTTTAGGTCTAGAGAGGGACAGGTAAGTTTAAAGCCACTCCCTATCTTGAAATCTGGATAGTAGTGAAGCATTTAAGTACTTTGATTTAAAACTGGGTAGGTCAAAAGTTACTTGATTTTTTCGTGTGTGTGGACTTTCTGCACAGTTTTAGAGGAAAACACAACAAATTGGGCTGAAGAAAGGCCCACTGTAGATCCAGACGTATAAGGAAGCAAGGAGAGAGCGATCAGCTTGGGAAATTCTGTTTTTCTTGTGGCAACGGCATTCCTCCTCTGGTTTTAAGAAATCTAATTCCTTGTTGCTATACTCTCATAAATTTGTGGTAATAGTAACACTTTAAAGTGCACAATATAGATTTACACTCTTGAACCTTTTTCACAATATTTCATACAAGTATTTTTTGCCAAGTAAACTGCTGATGTCCTTACATGGAATTGAGTTGGTGGTTAAATTGCAGGTATTATTTGCATCAAATTCACCATTAACCTTCTCTAGAGAAGGGTGCAGTTCTTAAATACACATAGTGAATTAATCATGAGCTTTTTTCTCCAAACAAAAGCAGTATGTGAAAGAATTTATTGTGAAATAAGTTGTATCATACATAATGAAGTGTTATAAAAGTCCTGAATGATTTTAAGCGACTAACCCCACGTTAGGCAGTGGGAAATCTGTGCCTGGAGTAACTAGAAGTACAGAGGGCCTGATGTAAAGCATGTTGGAGTCGATGACTCTTTTCCATTGTCTGCAGTAGACATAAGGTTGTTCAATTTCATGGGATGGAAAAAATTTATTTTATGGAACAAACATGCTCAGAGAAACACAACTCATTCCTTAAATAAGTGTGCTTGCTTCCTGATGGTTTTTAATGGGAAACATGTGTTCAGTGTGAGGTGAGCACATTGAATTACCCAGGTTTTTAAAGGGAATTAGTCACTTTTGCAGGGGAATCAATATCCAATAACAGGAGCTGATCAACAGTGCTTGATTTCAGTTGAGCACGCCAACAAGGTGCTGTGAGATACGAGCTTTCATTGGTTTTCTGACTCTTTAAAAATTAGGGGTTGAGGGAGCTACACTGTCCTGGAATCAAGCATTGAATTTATGTCATATTTTTCCAGATCTGGAAATGGGACAGTGAAAAGCATTGCTGTATAGTTAATGTATATCCCTTCAGCTGCTGATGCAGCAGAAAAAATTAAATGAGTGGTGCAAGCTGCATGATGCTTTGGCAATGAGAAATGGCTCTAACAAACTCACAATTGTATACAATACAATAAAATATTGAAAATTCACTAGCTTTTGCATCCTGAGGAACTGCTTATTCCTCTGGATTATGAGTCACCTCATGGAGATCAACCACAGTAAGAGAAATTATTTTATTTAGAAATTAAAGAAGGAATTCCAACATTTAATATTCATTTCCTTGGTATAATGAATATTTTTAAGCATTTTCTTTGTAATGAACTGAATCCATGTCTTACTGTAGTGTGTTATCTGCAAAGGGAGTGTCTTTATCAACCAGCTAATCCTCCAGTTCTGTTTAAAGAATTATTGAAAAACTGCTGTTACAATTGTCATCTTGCAAAGGTTGTAGTTGTTGAAAGTGGTTTTTAAAATTTATATCTAGAAGCATGACTCTGAAATATGTATATTTGTGTTAAAAATAATTTTGCATATATTTCTAGCTGATGAAACGTTATTTAAAATAGAGACATTTCTGTCCACACAGTTAGTGTCCATAAAGGTTGGGGTTTTTTTTCCTAGGGGTGTATTTGAAGCCCACACTGGATTCTCCCATTTTGTTTTAGGTGTCTTCGCAATTTGCAGATTTTGGGCCTTGACATCTAGTTTTGACACTATCACCTCAGTGGAAGAAGCAAACTCCAATAAGTTTCGTAGAGAACTAAGCAACCAAGGGGAACATTGTATATTCTTTTCCTATAAAATTGTTTTAAAAATGAACGGTGTAACTAATAATCAGCTGCTATTTCAGGCTGGTTGGTGTTATTTCTAAGCAAAATGGATAAGTTAAAAGCAAGTAAGAGATTACAAGTTCATCTGTGGAAATAAAGCGAGAAGAAGTAAAAGAAAGGAAAAGGCAACACTGAATTTGAAATACAGGTGAAAAAAAGATGCACAGGCTTTCTTTTCTTTCTTGTATTGCTTTTCTTACAGCATTTAAACAGTCACATAATGTACTCTTCTTTTACAATGAGTCTTACAAATTGAGGGGATTTGCTCTTAATTCTTCTAGATGGTGTGGGAGAAGACTAAAAACTTCAGTGCTTCATTTCCTGACCCTATAAACACTTATGGATTTTGCTTGATTTCAAGTGAGAAGGCCCACTGGCACACAGGGGGACTGCTCAGAGGCTTAAGTTTAAGCAGGTATGTAAGTGCTTGTGGAACTAGGGCTTTTTTATATTTATTGACAGCCAGGTTCATTGCCCTACAGGGAGTACTTCACAAGAGTACTTGCAGTGACTTTTTTTGGTTTTGGAAAGCTCAGTTTAGGTCTAGCCCTAGTCACAGCTCCACAGAGTAATGCTGTGTGAAGATGTGCACCAAAGGTAGATTTTGGGCAGGGTGAGGCCTCTCACTCTGGTCAACGTGAGGGTTTGCAGGCTGCCCTGGGGGATTCCTTGGGCTGTCAAAATGCGTATTGCACGGATGGCATGGAGTCTGCAGCCCACCCTGTGAAATCCACTCCCCTCTATGCTGGGAGGGGAGCTTCTGGTACAGCTTTGAAGAGACCAGCTGAAAGAGAAGTATGAGAAAGCGTTAGAGGACACCATGCTGATAATTGCATTGTTTGTAGTTCTTTTGGGAGAAGAACACTGGGGCTGCAACTGTTGTCCCACCTTTGCAGGGAGGCTGCAGGTGGGTGTTTCCGAAGCCTGCTGGCAGGGTCTGGGGGATCTTCTCCATCACAACCCCTTTTACAAAGCTGCTTTTTCTAGATTTATGCTGAGACATGGGAGGAGGGAAACACACCCTGTTTTTTATGCAGAATTTTCTTGTGTGATCTGTAGAGAAATACCAGATTTCTTGTTAGTATTTTTTTTTTCCAAAAGTGTTTCCTCTCTCTTCTGTGGAATCAGAATTTGCCCTCTTTTTAGTCAACTCGCAAGAGGACATCTTGATACTCTGCTCTAAGGGATATGCATTAAAAAATCCTGAAGTTTGTTAAATTTGCGTATACAGTTCCTCTTCTTAATATTATGCCATTAGCCCACTCACCACCATTGATGAAATTTATAAATGCATTGAATTCTGCTCATAAACTTCTTTCAAGTAAATACGACTCTACGTAAGACATCAGCTGTTCAAATTAATGAAGACAATTCTGATTTATGAAGAAGATGTTGCATTTCTCATTGGTAGAAGTCTAAAATCAGATTATCTGTGAGAAACTGCATACTAAATAGACTGCTCTCATGATCTGCTGTTTGACTTTCTGGCATGAATATTTGTGTTAAATTGTACATTCACCTTGTAAAGTTCATTCTTTCCTAACTACATTAGACTGCTATTATAAGTGCTCCTGTTAAAATAACACCTTTTTATTATAGAATGGTGTGCTAATATAGCTACAGTAAAAACTCGTCAACCTTTCCATTATAAATATAAATCCCTATTTTCAGGGACTTTAAACTCTGCTATAAATACCAATTCGAGGCTAACGTTTGGCATGTGAAGCCTCATCCAAACAGCAAAGCTATTTATTGTAGAATTACTTTAGCCATTTGAAAATATTTTAAAGCAGAAAAGGTAGAAATAGTTGCATGTTTGTTTTCTGGGTCTTTTGTTTGTGGTTTTTTTTGTGTGTGTTTGTTGTTGTTGTTGTTGTTGTTGTTGTTGTTTGGGGTTTTTTTGTTTGTTTTGGTTTGGTTTTTGTTTTTGGCTGGTTGTTTTTTTAACTGTGATTTTACTCTGATATACTCCTAGAGTTTGAGAAGCTGGACAGGGAGGAAGGTGCAGGGGCAGAAGGCTGGGTTGTGCTTCGTTCCGGTTCCAAGCTGCTCCTCTGCACTGTCTGGTTCTGCTCAGGTCAGTCTGAGTTCAAGGAGCATTTTGTCTTTGGATGTTTTTGGGTTTGGGGCCTTTTTCAACCACTGGGTTTCTGCTTCAGTCTTCCCAAGGCACTTTAATGTCGTACTTGAAAAATTACTTCTGACACCCTGTCAAATTCTTCATATGAAATGGAAAGTTGTTAAGTCCCTTCTCCTCCCATGAGCTTCTCAAAGATTTGAGCCCTAGAACCTCAGTGTGTGAGGTCTTTGCTGGCATAGTTTACAACTGGATAATCTTGACAACAGACTAGTAAGATCACCTAGACTTTTTCTAACTTACCATGTCCTTTGGCTGCATCCAATGCTGAAATTTAACATCTTTCTGAACATCAATACAGTTTTCTCACAACTGCTTAAAAAAAAGTGGTTTCAGACACATTCCAGGTTGTGTTTCATGATCATTTGAAACTGCCCTGGGTAGCAGCTCTGGCTGAAAGCAGTTAGCTGTGCCACTTGTCCTTCCTGTCCTGTGAGTTTCTGCAGTTTCTGCACTTGCATGGTCAGCCAGGTAGACCCTGAAGCTGCTTTGGCTGGGTGGGAGAACACAAAATACACATGGGTACGAGGTGGGTTTGGGACAGACAAGCTCCTTGCCCACCTCAAGGGGCCCAGAGGTGTGACACTCATGTCAGCAGGGCACTGTGAAGGTCAGACTGTCCCCCTGCCACCAGCAGCCCTGTCTAGGCTTGTCTTTAATGTGACAATGAAAGTGCAGTAAGTGATGCTTAAATGACTGTTTGAAGACCTTCCAGAGGGTGACTGCCATTCCTTGCAGGGTGCCTGAAAGGATTTTTTGAAGTTTTTGTTTCCTCGGAGTATCCACGGGGATAAAATGCCCAGAGGTCCAGGTGTCCGTAGGAAAAAAGAGCCTCGTTGTCAGGCCAACTCTGAGCAAATTTGCAGTTTCTTTAGTGTAGGAACAACAAAGGCTTAAAGGCAGTGGGCTTGCCTGTCTTTGACAGCACTGCAGACAGCCTTGGTCGGCCAAAAGTCTGTGCATGTGCATCTGGAGGAGAGGGAACGAGCAGGTGTTCTTGATCACTCAGCCTGGAAATGCATGATCTGAGAGGAGACCAACAGAAGACAAAACTCTCAGATGGCAGACCAAGTCAGAAGTGGGTGGGCTCATAGGCTTGGTTGCTTTTTAATGACGGTTTGCTGGGCCTGGCAGTCGCAAACAGTTTGTGCAAGTGGTTGGTAGCACTAGAAAAGAGCGTGCGGGGGATTTCGGTGGTTGCTAAGAGCAACCTGCTCTAGCAGGAAATATTTTATTATGCTCAAAGCTTTATTCTGAAAGCCCCAGGGTTTATAAATTGAAAAGCAAAACAAGACAAGAAAAGGCCCCTCTGCCTTCTCACAATTAGCTGTGAAATTCTCAGAGGCCTCCCTTCCACCTGTGTCTGCCGAGATGGTCTCGTGGGGTCTCAGGCATCACCTCAAGGTCTGACCATGTCTCCACTCTGCCAGCACACTTCTCTTATCCAGGAGAGTGAAGGCAGCACCAATATTAGGAGGTGACTCTTACTGACTGGTATGAGTCCTTATACTCTCTTAATTATACTGGTTTTTTTCTCTTCAGCTTCTTGAGATCCCGATGCTTCTCTTTCTCCCTGAAAGCTGTGTGTATTCCCACTCCTTTGCCTCCTCTCCTCTCTGTCCCCGTGCCCCCACTATTCTTTCTCTCTTGTGTTTTCCTCACTATTTTTTTCAGGTGTCCAACTTTACCAGGACTTCTTCAGTAAAAACTGTGAACTCCTTCGTAAGGATGCTGCCAAGGAGGGGGAAAAAAAAAAAAAAAGTAAAGGTTATGTTAAATAGATCTGAGATTGTTAAAAGATTTGAAGTTTGGTTTATTTCTCACTCCTCTTTTTTTCTTTTCAGTTATTGATAAAAGCTGGATATAAAAAAACAGAAGAGATAATGAAAATTTATTTTGAAAAAAGGGAACTGTACAGCAGTTTTCAACAGAAATCCTTTTACGCCGCCATTGTCATTTTACTCAAAAATGTGTTTTGTTTGATACTTTAAAAAAAGAAGTGAAAATACCTTCCTGAAGGGTAAGCCAGTTCTGCATTTCAAACTTGCTGGTCTGTGCACCTTTAGGATCAGTCAAGCTCTCGTGGAGTTGTGTTACATATGGCTAAGGCTTATTATGTTATTATTTGAGTTTATCATCAAGTAAGTGAGACAGGGAGTTATTCATGGGACCACCCTGTCTAAGCCATTTCTTGTCTTAAAGAAATCAAGCCAAAGTATTCCCACAAGTATTGAATGCACTCTGCTGCTTTGACTTCAGAAAAAGACCACCTCTGTTAAGCAGCGATTTATTTTTCTTTTGTTGGTCTCTTGGGTGACCACCGATGGCAGATTTTCCTGTGTTTCCTGTGGTAAAAACAACATGTTCTGAAACATTTTGATTATGCTTAAAGTATATGTATGAAAATATGATGTATGGTAAAGGGATGTATGGCAAAAAAATAATATTGATATGCATATTGGATACATCAAGAGGAAATGTGGAAGATATTTTCATAAGCATATGTTCCACTTTATTTGGGAGAGGAATATTGGAAGGCATGGGAACACTTATGAAAATGTGTAGAAGCTTTTTATAGAGTGTTGAAGCAATTTTTCTGATAAATGTTTGGAAAATATCCAAAAGTGTTATGGTACATAAAGAAAGCAATATGTAACTTTTTAATTGTTCTTAATATGGTTAATTTATGTTCATTTACTTTAGAATATATTGGTACCATATTTTCTACAAATTAAACTTATTTTGTGCTACCTACACACACTATTGACGTTTAGTTGATTTTGTAATTATCTAAATAAGTGCATAAGTGTATTTCTCCAAATTTATAAATATATGTGAAATGTGTAATACATATATTTATTGAGGAAAGGACATGTTTATACAGATTTTTACTAGTCTGTCTTGTGTTCTGGACAACGCGTACATACAGAGTAAACCCTGCTTTCAATATGCCTATGGAAGCTTTACAGGTTTATGCATATACCTGCATTCCTCTATACAGGTCATAGTTATGAGGAGTTTTTTTCACAAATTATCCTTTTTTGGTTTTGTAAGAATGTCAGAGAAAATTTGCTGATGAGAGAAATGTTTGCCATTAAGGAAAGTGTTTGACACAAGAACATACATTTTGTTATCTCTTCAAAATTATCACTTAAAATTTCTGTTTCATTTTTACAAAAATCTGAAAAGTAGATCTTCTCTGTTGACAGATCAATGCCAAATTTTATCTGCAGTACTGAGGACAGAAAGCTCCTGTGAGCATGATTTTTTGAAGTCTCTTGTATTCAAAGAGTTCAATGATGGCTGAAGATTAGTACTTACTCTGCTTCCTTACATTTCTAGGAATATTCTCCGTGCTGCCATTTTGCTTTGCACTGGATTATGAAATTAAATGTTAAAATTACATGGAGTTTCCCTCTGTTAAGCCTGAGATTTTGTTTTGTTTTGTGGGTTTTTTATAAGAGGAACTGTTCTAGGACCAATAGAAAATTGCAAAGGCAACTTTCCAGAACCTGAGGAACACATGTCATTTGATACTCCCTTACACAAATGTATTCATGTCTGTCAGAGTCCCTCAGACTACGGCATTTAAAAGACTAAAATACATTAGCAAATGAAATGGTTACTTTTAGATCTTCTTTTTTTTTTTCTTCTTTTTTTGTCCCTCTTATTTTTCTCATTCTTTGTAGCTCGTATTTCTCCTTTGGAAGGGAAGGGAAGGTTATATTTTAGGTTAGTGCTTGAACCTAAGAAATAACTGAAGACAATTTAATCATTACGAGTTTTATCTAAATTTAAAAAGAAAAGGTTTCTCTAACTTGCCAATATACAGATCAATATGCTTGAGAGAAGGTGTATCAAGTCATGATGTTTCTAAAAAGATGCATTTTGATCACTATCATAGCCAAATTCCCTCAGTAGTAGCAGATACACAGTGCCCTTAAAAATGTGGATGGATTTGAATCTGTATTTATTCTAAATTTTATTTGAAGATATCTTCCAGATTGGATATTAGGAAAAATTTCTTCACAGAAAGGGTTATCAAGCACTGGAACAGGCTGCCCAAGGAAATAGTAGAGTCATCATCCCTGTAAGTATTTAAAGATGTGTAGATGAGGCACTGAGGAACATGGTTTAGTGGTGAGCATGGTGGTGGTGCTGGGTTGGTGGTTGAACTTCGTCACCCTGCAGGTCTTTTCCAATCTTAAGGATTCTATAATTCCACTGATTTTTCTTCTGAAGCTATACTTTTTATATTAAATAATTATTAAGTTCTCCATTTAACGATCTACATGGTGTTGTAGCAACACAAATAATGTTTCAGCCTTCTTATCTAGCTGACAAGGAAGTATAGACTTGAACCTTCCTTCAGATGTACTGGTAAAAGTGAGGGTTAAATGTCCAGAGCTAAATCACTGAGGACTGTAAGTGCTAGACATTTTATGTCACCACTTTTTCATGAAAAGAGGAAGGTGCTCTTTAACTACAAAGGCCACTGCAATTTCTAGTTGCACCATAAACTCAGCCTGTATTTGTTAACAATGGCATCTCGCTGTAGGACGCTAATCCAAGATCTCAGGCCACAAAGTAACTTCTAAATCTTCCCTTAGAATGGAGGAACTTTCTAACCGCAGTCCTTGGGATCCTGGAATACCACCTCTGCTCTTCAGTTTCAATAACACACATTCATACTTTCCTGTGTTCCCCCAGACTATGAATTATGCTGCCCTTTGCCATAAGCCTGAGGCATTGTCTGGCCTTGCATTCTGGTTTTTCCATCGTGCCTGAGGCTTTATAAAGATCTTGGTAACTCGCTTTTTTTTTTCTTTTTTTTTTTTCAGAAGTGAATTCATATATATTCTTATTTGAACTGCAGTTCTCTAATGGAGAAGTGAACCCACAGGCAGACAGGTAGGAGAGAGACAGAGGAAAAAAATCTACAGGTCAGACTAGAAGACAGCAAAGGGGTTGTCATACAGCTGGGTGATAAAGTGACAGACAGGGTGCTCTTGGCACTTTACATTTCCTATGAAAAAAATGCTGCCCTTTAGAAGCTTTTTGATGTCTTTTAGAACATTTGTAACCTTAAAGAATAGTCCCACTATCAGAAATGCTATAAATGTTGTATACCACCTTCTCAAACTATCCATTATTCCAGTGACATTATTTGGCAGACAGATGTTGACTGATCTAGTTTGTAGAGGATCAGTGAACCACAACCCTCTTTTTAAGCTGCCCCACCAGTGTTCGATATCATGATCCTTCATGTTCTTATTGAAATTGACAACAATACTTCTATACATCCGACATTTTAAATAAAATAGTGGAAACTTAATATTGAATTTTTCATTTCTTGACAAATTTGTATGTTTTATTAAGTCTTTTGGCACTTATGGTTCTGGAAACCTATGAACAGGAATCAATTATCCTTTTCTAGGATAATTGAACTGAAAATTGGATTTGTTTTTATAACAGGAGTAAGGCTACTCAAAGTAAGGATGTTGAAACAAAGCAAGTGTTTGAAGGGTTCTGCTTTATGGGACGGTCAACTCTTTTCAGTGAATTTATGAAAACAGCTGACTTAGTATTCATTTATTGATTTGTCATGTTTTTAAATACAGAATAGCAGTGTTTTAGTCTTACCATAAATTAGTGAAGTCAAGCTATGTTTCTTTAGGATATTTCCATCATATTAGTAACTTCATGCTTTGTTATGACCATAGAATAAAAGTGATACAAGTGTAATGTTGACTAGCAGAATGAGGTGCCCAAAATATGACACGAAACATAATGGAAGTGGTTGGTGAGTGTAACAGAGATGGCTTGGCAACAAAAAGGCAGGCTTAAAAGTTAATTAAGATGAGTTGTTTTTCTTACACAGGTGTATACTTTTTTTTTTCCCAAACCAAAGGAAGTGTAAGTGCAGTAAATTACTAGACTGCTTATTAGAATGCTCACGTAAGCAGTAGAACATTGACCTTACATTTGGTATCTTTCTTTTATTCAAACATGTAACATTTCCTGTCATACAGTAAGCAGTTTTCATGTGGCAGTTTTAAAGAGCATAGCAAGTTAAAAACCTGATATTTAATTTCTTTATTCTTTTTGCTCTTCCTCTCTAATGGTAACCAGAGAATAAATGAAAGTTACAACTGGTTGAGTCTAAATAGATCATGATCAAATTTTTTTGAGTGGTATAGAGGCTCATTTTTCCCCTGTTGGGTCTTTCATCTATCTTCCTCAGCAGTGGAATGAAGTTAATCATCAGTTAGTGCGATGGCATAAAGTTACTTTTTCATGGACCTTTTTAATGGATGCAGGATTTGTACATGAAAAAGGTGTCTGTTACCTTCTTGGACTATGACTTTGACTCCCTGAAACTGGTTCTGATGTAACTGGCTCTAGCTTTGTTCCTGCAATTGGAAATGGAGGGAGTGGACTGGCTCAGTTGGTTAGAGCTCAGTGCTAGTAATGGGTTCAGTCATGTGTTCGGTCCCCATATGGGACTTGAGTCCACTTAAGAGTTGGACTCAATGGTCTTTGTGAGTCCCTTCCAACTCAGAACATTCTGTGAATATCTGTGATTATAACTTTTACTGACTGCCTTTGCGAATTCTCATCTAATTAAAATTATCAGGCACGTCCTTTATGGCAAACTGAATTTGTAACTTCGTCAGATGTGACTGTGCCACAGTAACTGTGAAGAACTATTGCAGTTACTTGGAGGTGTGTGAGCTGAGACCACTGATAGAAGTGGTGATTGTTTATGGGGACAGGACAGAATATGCTGGAGACTCAGACCTTCAGAAACCTATTTTAAAAGCTATAGGTATAGACCAACCCTACAGTTTTGTATAATTCTCCTTTAGGCTGAGGAGCAATGAGAGAAAGGAAAGTTAGGAAATAGGAAATTAGATTGCTTGAAGGTTTAATTTAGATGAAGTCTAAAATGACAGAAAGAGGATGAGCAAAGAGAGGAAATAGCCAGCTGTCGCCTGTAATCTATGAGGTTTCTCTCTCTGGCTCTATTCCTTACTGGTGCAAATCAGAGCAGCCTATTTTGAGTTGATAAAATTGTAGCAATGGGATTTGATTCTGGATCTATTTGCAAAACAGGTTTGATGGATTTCATTCATCAGGAAACTTCAAGTTCAGAATGAAGAAGAAGAGACAGTTGTAGAAGAACATTAGAACCTCTGACTGATCAAACCACCCCTGCAATAGTTCACAGACCCATACAAGGCACTGCTCTGGATTATCACTGTGGAGAAGCTTTCCAGCCTCAGGTGAGAGACCCAGTCAGCCAAGATGCTGAATTATTTCTGTGTTTTGGAGCATTCTCTCCATGAAAGTGATTCAATTTTACTTAAATATGAAATATGAAAAAGAGAATATTTTGAATTGTTTCATAAAACACTGTTACCTTCTGACCAACATTAGCATCAGTACAACCACTTCCTCTTATTTCCTTGTTCTTTGCGTCCATGTCATCTTCTATAATTCTTGTCATTTTGTACCTCATATTTGACTGTTCTGGCAATCTTTTTCACTCTATTTCTGTAATTCATCATGTGTCTTTAGTAAGAGAATGTAAGAACAGATTGATTTGCCACAATCCTCTTTGACATTGCACTGTATTTTTTTTTTTTCAAGTCTGTAAAAAGAACCAGGGAATTCCTATGTGCCTAAATTATTTATATGAAACCAAATAGAATACAGTGGCAGTATAATCTTTTATTAATAAGCCTCTTAGATACTGGCCCTGTTGCAGATGGATTCTGCTAGAAAGGAAATGTCTGTGACAGCCTAAGAATGGCAAGTACCAGACGTACTGTTCTGGGAGATGAAGCCTTCAGCATGACTGATGTTTTCTAATGCCACACATGAGTCAGGACAGGACCTTTGGAAACATCTACTACTAGAATTTTTCTTTCAAATGTTTTCTAATAAGGCTACTTAAAAAGCAGTGATACATTTTGTAAACGGTAAAGAACTAAAAAAAACAGAACTCAGTCCTCTCTCTTGTGTTCTTCAACATTTTCCATTTTGAAATGCTTGCATAATTTTTCATTCATCACCTTGAAAAGGAATAGGCAATGGTGTACTCTTAAACACCCACATCACAGCAGCATAGATCATAGAATCATAGAATCACTGAATCCTAGAATGGTTTGAGTTGTAAAAGACCTCAGAGATCATCTTGTTCCAGCCCCCTGCCATGGGCAGGAACACCTTGCACTAGACCAGGTTGCTCAGACCCCCATCCAACCTCGTCTTAAACACTTCCATGGATGGGACATCCACAATTTCTCTGATGATCATGCAATCATAGAACTGCCCAGGGTAGAAGGGACCTTGAAAAGCTCCTCTTGTCCAACCTTTCACAGGAAAGGGAGCTCCATAAGATTACCTAACACCCTGTCCAGTCACATCTTGAAAACCTCCAGGGATGAGGGGTCTGACACATCCCCGAAGACATTGTTCCAGTGAGTGATTATTCTTACCGTAAAAAAATTTCATTCCTGTTTCAGGATGAAACTACTCCTAGTGCACATGTACCTGTGCTCCTTGCCTTCTCCATGTGGTCCCTTGTGTGGAGAGATCCTCTCTATCCTCTTTGAATTTACTTAAACATGACCTTTAAGCATGATTGTTGTAGTTAGTAACTATGTCAGTTAATCTCCTATTATGTTGTCTCCTATTAAGATATTGACCAAAAGTAAGGCTATGTTTCAGATTTCATAAGATAAATTCCAAAATTACAATTTTCTTTCCTAGCTACATATAAATCATCAATAATTAAATTATATTTTGAAGTGAGTCTGAAGAACAAATCTAACAACCTCTAATGTAATAAAAATTACTTTCTACTATTTTTTTAGCTTTTTGGTTATTTGGCCCAGATCACCCAGTCATACACTCCTCAATATTGTTTTTGTCTTTTGAGGTATTTTAGAGACTAGAGCAAATCTGTTTGTATTTCCTCTCCTTTCCCCTGGATAATAACTTCAGTTCAAAGTATCTGATATTTCTTCACATCTGGACACTTCAAACCCCAATACTGAAACGTTAAATATAAAGTAATTGTGGTTTTAAACTTAGGTTTCCACTCTCCATATAAATGCAAATAAAATGTTTTCCATTAGAATAGCTCTGCCTCATGCTTTTTTAATGAAGGCATTGGAGACTAAAAAGTGGAGTAGAATCCACTTTGATAATACTGCATCTTCTCTTCTAACTCCAATCTAAATATTTCCATCTGCCAGATTTATTATTTCATATTCTGAATAATGGCAGTTGCAGGAAAAAGGGAACAGTCATTTTTATTTCACTTTCTTTTGCCAGGCTTTGGTGGTCTTACAGTTTCTTCTTGAATTGCAGAAGTGTGTGCGTGAAGATTTATAGTCCTTTCCACTGCCAAGACATCTCCTAGAAATCCAAAGGTGTCATTTGCAAACATTCATAATCAAACATATTTTCTAAAACGGAAAAAATAAAATAAAATAGAATAAAAAATGAAATAAGCAAAATAAAAAATAAAATAAAATAAAATAAAATAAAATAAAATAATAAAATAAAATAAAATAAAATAAAATAAAATAAAATAAAATAAAATAAAATAAAATAAATGGGAAAATGAAAGGAAAAATTTGCGTAAGTACGGGAAACAAGACCCTTTCACTATAGAATTTATTGTCTTGACATCAGTTCAGAATGCTGCTACTGCCTTTGACATTATCTAAGTGAATATGAAGCACACAACCTGTCCCAGGTTAGCCAGAAAACTGCCAAATTCCTGAGGCATTTGATGGGAACAGGAGGAAGGTCATGATCAAGTAGTTCCAAGAAACTGAAAGGTCAAAATATCACATGAAAAAGCAAGTTTCAGTTTTTAAAACTCCACTTTCTAGTGAACCTCCCTAGAACAGCTGTTGGTCAGGATCCACCTTTATGAAGTGTTTTATAGTTTCATGTGATGCAGCTATAAACAATTGCCTGAGTTAAAGACTTGATGTATAAGGTTATAGTTGAGGAGTTTATTTCAAAAAAGCCCTTACATCCAGAGAAGGAAAAAAAAAAAAAATCTGTTCTTTTATTGTTTAATTCCAATTCTAATATCATAGAATGTTTTCTGCATTTTTTTTATTATTTTGTCTCTCTGCTGTAAGTCACATGTGCCAAATGACAAGTAATACAATCTCTAATGCACAATGGAATATCAAATGTGCACAAATCAAAGCCTGCCCTCTCATCCAAGGTCTGCTTAGGAGTAAATGTTAGGAAAATACAGAGAAATCTCCCAGCATGTCCTATATGAGAGTCCAAAACCCATGAATTCTGTAATGAAAAGTAAATAAATGACTCTGTCCTTCACTGCCAAGCTCTTAATCCATAATGTGGAGTTGGCCTGTTTTTGTCAACAGTGACATATAAATCATATCAGACAAAACAAGAATCAAGCTGACCCTTTACCCCTTCCTTAAGCCGAATGCAAACATTTATAATGCCTAAAACCTTTTACCCCTTGTTCTTCTTCCCCCTTTCCATGTCTCTCACTTGCTGATTTCTGCCAGGATGGGAAGAGTAGAAAAGTATGTGGGAGCCAGTTTGAAGTGTTCTACATGGAATTTCAGCCTGATTTCCCAAGCCAAAGATGTCTCAATCACACCAACCCACCTACTGTTTGGTCCTTCATAAAACCATGGCTCCTGCTGCTCAGGACTTTCGGGAAGAGGAACGTGTGGCGAAAGCAGCTTTGCAAACGAGGTGTCACATACCCAGGAATAACACAGAAGAAAAGCTACACTGGAGAAGGAAAGCTAGAGGGAAATGTGGCCTTTCAGAAAGATCCAAGGACACCAAACCAAGAAGACTAAGAAAGGAAGCGCTGCCTGAAAGAGTTCAGGGGAAGGAAGGCTGATGGAAACACACTAAGGCTGTGCCTTTAGTAAGACCCAGGGTAAAACTCTCTAAAGTCAAAGGAGAGAGTGCGGATTAGGTATCAGTGAAAGAGGTTCCTTTATGTTTTACCTGAATTTAATTTAAGTCAACAAGTGAAATATCCAGTGACTTTCGTATTAGTTGGACAGCATTTTAAGTGAAAAAGGCCATGAAATTAACTGAATTTTGACACTTGTAAAGCTCTTACTGAGCTCATTTCAGGATCAAAGCCTAGAACTATAATTGTGTTGCTTATTAAAATAATGGAACAAATATTGAGAGAAAAATACTAAATCCAGGGCAGTAATGCCAAGAGTGATAAACAGCATGAGTTTATAAAGACCAGCTCTTGCCTTACAAACCAGACTGTCTTTTCCTAATAGAATTACAAAAGATCAAATTCTGCTATATTTATTAGGGCTGATTTGCTGAAGGAACCACCAAAGTCTATTCCTGGTAGGATTTACCTATGTCAATAACAGTCCTAAATGCTGATCTATGATTAGCAGATAAAGGGAGAGTAGCAGTTTAAGACCATGCCCAATGACATTTTTCTGATCGAGGGTAAATTTCCAGATAGGTTTTGTGATGGAGGAGCCAGGGTGTCACTTGGATATTTCCAGTCTGTTTTGGGTCACTCTCCTGGGTGAAGCGCCATGACCAAGAAAAGCAATGAAAAACGGCAAAGTACTGCTCCCTGCATGGAGCTTTGAGTGCTCTGCCAACAGTGTGATTTTATTCAGTCAGAACAGCAAAAAAATGCTTAAGAGAAATTCTCATACTGAATTATAAGACATTGGGAATGTGATAATTATGTTGTGAAAGTGAGAAACCCGAAAAGGTGTTCACGGGTAAAGTGGAGAAGTGGTTGGAGAGTGGGATTTAAGCAAGCAAGAGCCAAACCTGTTGGCTCACACTTACAAGGTGAAAAGGTGGGAGAA
The DNA here is from genome assembly GCA_013399855.1 of Oxyruncus cristatus. NCBI lineage: Eukaryota > Metazoa > Chordata > Aves > Passeriformes > Cotingidae > Oxyruncus > Oxyruncus cristatus. The sequence goes on along the minus strand of VXAY01002459.1, from coordinate 1,401,420 downwards.
ATACTTATTCAAATACTCAAAAGCCACATTAAAATCCTTCATGTCACAAGCCAGGCTGACCAATAGACCACCTAACAACATAAAGCTCTAGTGCTCACTCACTTGAAGAAGTATATAAAGCTATGAGGATACGCATCATGCTGGAGGGAGAAGGATAACATAGTCAAATCCAGGCAGAAATTTATCATGTTTTGTGTGGTAGATAAAGGGGAGATTACCTGCAGCAATATAGCTGTATCCATACCCTCAAGTGTTTGATGAAGGAACAACATGACATATGACATGAAATTGAGAGGAGGGAAAAACTTTGTAGGAAGTCTGGAAGAACTTTGACTTGAAATGTAGTGTTTTTTTGGTGTGGACAGCTAACTTGGCCTGGCATAAAGGTAATGCATGTGACACCCCCTCTAAGGGGTAGCAAAGATTCAGTAACCCCTGACTCATCCAGGAGATACTCATATTGCTTAGGCCTTCTTTATCCATGTCCGGGGAAACAAAAGGTTTAAGGATAGAGTTAGGAATGGATTTTTCTGGTGTTAATTGCTAGACACTAATGGATTTTACTTTTTTTTTTTTTTTCCCCCCCTTCTATCTTTTTCAGGGGTTTTAAGGATTAGTAAATCCTTACTTAGTCAGGCAGTCCGGTGGGGAATCAACAGAAACATTTGCATATTTTTTCCCATGTCAGGACATTATGGCTCCAGAGCTTGTATTTTCTCCTTGCTTTTCAGCTGGTCTGTCATTGGACTGTTGAAATCAATTGTATTTAGGCACCAGCCACTTCCAGGTGTCCAATATTTGCCATTTTTTCTTGTTACAAGTGTCAAGAAAGAAAAAGGGATCCTTTGCTAGTCCCTTTGATGACATGGAGTGAAAAATTAAAGAAAAAACCCTGTGTACTGCCCTTATACAATCTCTAAAACTCAGGTATGGAGGAGAGGTCAACTATTTCTAGTGTGAAAAATAAGCTTCTTTGACAAGCCAGAACACCTACTGGACAGAAACAAAGAGAGCAGGAGCCTCCATCCCCTCTCTACCAGCTATTGCATTTGGCCTGCAACACTTGGAATCAAGTGGAAAACCAGGCTGGAGTGGCAAAAAAGTATCACCTATTCATATTTTTTTTTTTAAGCAATGCTTTGTAGTAAATGGCTTTCTGTTTAATATGGTTCATCCCAGCAATGCTGCCCTTGGTGAGGCAGCGTGACTCCAGAAATCTTCAGCATGACCAGGATCAGCCTGTGCATGTCCTTGTTGTCGTGGAGTATCTGGAGTGCTGTCCTTTATGGCTATGTCCTTATGCAGGAATCTAATTACCCTCACAGCCAATGGAGGCTTTGCTTTGGTAAAGGCTGAGCTTTGCTTCTGAATAGCTCGCTTGGAACACTAAAATAAAAGCAATTCTGGCTGAATTTTATTGCTGCACCTACAAAAGAAGAAAGTAGCTATTACTGTTAATGTTTCAGAAACTCCCGCTTTTTCATCATCTTAACTGCATTGAATTTTAGAAATAACATGAATCTGTTGAGTAGAAGATCACAATTTAACAAAAGAAAAAAAATCTTTCTGTATAGAGTGTATTGCTCTGGTTTTAAGATTTGGTGAGTAAGATATAACCAAAATGATTGTTCAATTACATCTTACATTAGATCATTCAGTAGAGAGATATACAAGTTTTCTGGCAGCTTGGGGTTTGACTGATGAGAAAATAAGTGAATATAAAAAAAGATTTTAATCTTCAAGCACATCTTTTCCATGTGTCACGATGAAGGATAGATGTTGTATTCTAGACTAATCAGCCACACTGATTTTGTGGATGAATGTTAATGAACATACAAAAGAACCCAAAGAATTCTCAACATTGAACAACAAAAACTTGTTGTGAATTTAACTGCCTGGAAAAAAAGAAAGAACATTCATTTGTTTCTATATAATTCGCACCATGGCTTTGGAACAACAAGGATGTTAAATTGCTGGAAAGCTTTCTGGAATACTGAATACTGCAATTCTATACCCAGCAGATATCAGACCATTGTCATTCCAGCTCTTCCTCTGTGAATAAAAGTCTCCCCTCAGCAGCAGTTTTTATTGTATCTTATATGAGCCTTTCACAAGTAACTGAATTTCATGCAGTGACTTTACAGAGAGCAAAGTACTGCCCTCAGAAGGCAGCGGAAAAGCTCCCAGAAATTTCACTGGCATCAGAAGTCGACTTGCAAAGAGCAAATGTAAGGAAATCTTCTTTCCAGGAGTTATGACAGCTATAAATAGAATCCATGTCCATCTTCCAGCAAACACGTAGTGATGAAAGAACTTCAGGGAGTTTGGAAAGGTAAGAGATGGTGAATTGCAACCCCAAGGAGTTATGGTTACCTGCCCCTGGGTATTTCAGATCTGCTTTGGCCATGCTCTGCCTTTGCTGAGTGAACCAAGCCAGGCTCTGCATATTCCAGGAGGCGCATACAAGGTAACTGGAATATGAAGTTCTTATTTGTACGAAATCTGTAAAAATAAACTGGGTGTGTCTCTGTTGGCACTTACTGGGCATAAACGTGCTTAGGCAGAGTCACCAGGAGCACTCGTCCTACACATTACTCTTCTGTTCCCCTCCTGTGCTAAGCCAGCAGGAATGTGCCTCTGAGAAGGATGAAGGTGAGTGTATGTGGATATTTGTACATATACAAGGATCAAGCTGAAGGTATGATCTTGCTACTACCTTACCTCAGCCCTGTAAGGAAAGCAGGAAGGTGTGGCAGAAACAGGATTATCCTCTGGGCACCAGAATTGCAAAGTCATTCCCACTACCCCTAGTGATGAAGCCAAAACTGGCCACCACTTTTGGGGTCATAGCCAGTTGTCTCAGGCATGGACCACTACTTGCTCCCTCTTTTCCCAATATTGTTAGCAAACATTTCTCAAGCTCCAAAACAGAGGTCACCTGTTCCATGGACAAAGCCCATTTTTTCACTGAAAAAGAGATGTTAATTCATCTATGTATAAAGAACTAGCACATGTGCCAGCCTAAGTATCATCAAAGTGTTATAAGGAATTTACGAAGTTTGGCTGAGCCATTAATTTTTATGCTCTTTCAAAAGCAGTTTGAAATTGCTGCATCACAAATTCCAGAGAATCCCTTCTTATACCAGAGGTATCTCCTTTGCTTTAATCAAATCATTCCTTGTGGTACCGATGTAATACCTTTAACACCTTTATTTGTGGTACTGGAGATATAATAAAACTTTTCTGTAAAACTTTGCTTTTGAGGCTTCGTTTCTGCAGGGAAAGATAAGTACCATTTAGAGCATCTTCTTTGAGAATCCAAGGGAGATTTTTATGAGGAGGGAGACTGTTGCCAAGATCCTTAATCTGAGAATCTGCTGCAGTTAAGCACTGCTAAATACTAAAGAGATGGTAGAAGGTGGTAGAAAGTCTTCCTCACATTCAGAAATTGGACGATGAATGATTTTACTTGGGGATATAGGCAAAGTCCACAGAGACTAGAGGAGCACCACACCTCCCAGCAATGTATATGTTCTAACCATTGTTTTCAGCTCTAAGAAGAAAGAAGAAGATTGAGAAAAATATTCCTGGTTATATCAACAGCCTAAGCAGTGCTTTAAAATTTTATGTACCCTCTATAGACCCTTGAAAGCTGCTGCTGCTGGTCTCTAGCATATACTTCCACCATAACACGATAGCACTCATATGATCATGCTGGATCGTTCTCTGGCTTTTATTCTGTTGTAAAAACTATGCTTTCCTTTGCTGTTGGTATCATCCTGTTGATCTTGAGTTATCTTTCTATGAAAAAATATTCAGAGAAATATCTGAGAATTCTTTTATGCTAGTAGGCAATGCTTATTTCAAAGTACGGCTGTCAGAGTTTTGATGTGACACGACATAAGAGGAACTTCAAACACAAAAGAAAAATAAATGCTTAACTGTTTGGGGCTAGTAACAGTAGCAGCTTAAATGCCACGGAACAGCAGGGAGACAACAGAAGAATATTCAAACTTTTGCTGCCCCACTGTACAATAAAGTATAACGCAAAGTCAAAGTTTGTTGTTATATCGCACTGATGCGATACAAGAAAAAAACAGAATTGCGAAAGATAACATTATTTTAGGCACTTTTTACCCATCTCATGTCATATTGAGAAAAAAAAAAATGATAGCAAGCACATCTCGGTGAAAATTACTAAACAAAATTTCAGAATTTGCTGAAGGAAAACTTTGCTGAATGCTTTGGCTTTGATAAAAATGTGGAAAACTCTTCCATTGGCAATTCTTGGACCAGGAGTTGCAATTGTTGCAATGACCATGCCCAGAAAAGGGCTCTGAATTCCTGCTTAACACCTATTTGCTATTTCAATAAAGCTCCTTATAACACCTTGGAGAGGAATCTTTAAATCCAAGGTAACTGGTTCCCATGGCTGGGGGAGGCAGCACAACTCCCCTCTTTTACCTGGGGGAAGGTGCAACAGAGAATCGTGGCTCTCACTGCCAAGAAGGGGAGACTTCCCACTCAGAGCAGAGTCAGAAGTGACTGGGAGAGGATTCTTTCCCAAAGGTTTGGAGGTGTGTGTGGGAATGCAGCAAAGCTATCAGAAAGCAAAACTGCAACAGTGACAAAGTTTCTGGAATTCAGTTCTGGTTGAAAAAAACCTTGACACTGAGATTAAACATTGTTTTCCTCATGTTTCTCTGGCCTTAATAGGTAATTTTTGAGGAAAGTGCACTGAATCAGGGAAAATCCTGACTCCACTACCACTTTTCCTCCTGACATGAGGCAGTCCCCCATTTTTTGCTGACTTTTCAGATTAAAGAGTATTAATGTCTTTTATGGTTCAAATAAAAAATTGTTTCCCTGTAGGATCTCTCCTAATTGAGCACCTGTATACAAACAAAAGGGACCTGGATTTTGTTTTAGCCTTGTAAATAAGAAGCTCTGGATTTGATCCAGCCATTCAGTGAGGGAGCCAAATAATTGCCAGTCTGGTCACAGCTGGCAGCCACACCAGTAGGGTTCCAAAATATGAGGGGAGGAGGGAGGGCAGGTATAAAATATGTGCTTTTTACAGGATAGGTTCTCACTAAAACAACATACTAGTTCTTCAGCTGTAAATCTCATAGCTCTGTGGCTAAAAGAAATAACTCTTTGTATAGTGCTAATTCCTGCCTAATTCTGCCTTTCCACTGGAGCAACCTCAAAGTAAACCTTTTCCCTGTGGCAAAAGTTGATTAATTTTACCTACATCCAGAGGGTTGAAGATGGCAGAATCTGATCCTTACCCACTTAGATATCGACATGCAGCAATGCCTATTTCAACTAGATGCTTTATGAATAGAATCTTGAGTCTGCACACAAGTTTAAAATTTAGAAAACTACGGACAAACTGAATGTTAAAATGACAATGCCCAAGAAGCACGGAGGACCTTTCAAAAGCATCAATTGAGTTTCTCCAACAGGTATTTCAATGAGCCTTCTCTTTCTCTCCTCACATTTTCTTGAATTCGTGGACATGCTTGAGATACCCATTGTGCTGTCTGCCTGGTCAGAACACCTCCTGAGTTGCATTAGCCATATTTGCTTTGGCACCAAATAACCTTGAAGGGGTTATGAGCGGAGTACAAAAGCATTCAGGAGCTTTTATCAGGTGTAGTTGCAGGGTTTATTTTAATGTAAATGCTTAATATAGTTTCAGTTTCAAAGAGTCTTATTGGGTGCTGGTTTTATTCAGTATGTCATAGTAAAGTCTTGCAATGTCTAAACTTCTTTCAGATGCTCATAAATGGTCTTACAGAATCTTTTTGTGCTTTTTAAACAAATGTGTGCATTCAAAAGATAAATGTACTAGATCTGCTGGTATTCAGTGGAATGCTTCAGTCTGGCTTTGTTTTGTACATATAAAAGTTTGTGTGTCTGGCCTTTTTCAAAAGTTATTTTTCCTTCATCTGCCTAAGCCTAGGTTATTATGTTCCCCACATGAATGTACACCAAAAATCTTTACAGAGGTACCCATCTTCAAGTTTCATTATTACAAGAGGAGTTAGTCTGTGGAAAATTGGGTCCAGGGGTAGTAAGTAAGCAACAAACATAATTTCAGGTACTGTATCTTCCTTTGGATTTCTCCTGCCTATTTTGATAGTGATATGAATGCATTTTGCGTTTTTTTTTTAATTTTATCTTGCTTTTGGTTAAGAGTCTCACTATACTTTGGATGTATGTGAATGATAAGGCAAATCCACAAGATGGGATATGGGGATTGATATGGGAAGAAGAAAAAAAGGTATTTGGATTTCTTGATAGCCTTGTGAAAAATTATTAACATTATTTCCAGAGCTCTGTCACAAACTAAAGCAAAAGAAGAGAGAACTGTGTTTTCTTTCTCATCTTTCTTTCTGGTCTAGTCATTTAATACATGAGCTGTACAGTAATTGCCACAGGTTTTGATAATTGTCTCATCCCATTTCACATCAAATTTTAGGAAAAAGTCTGAGTGTGGACAGAAGTTGCTGGATTTCAGCCTAAATGGAAGATTCACCTTAAAATAAAGATCCATCCACAATAAAAAAAAAAAAATTGGTTTAATTTGCAAATGTTGAAGACACTAGTTATAGTACTGAAACTGTAAAACAGAAAAATAGTGGGTGATGGAAAGGCCAGAATAGGGCTGTCAAATTTTAAATTTTAACATATGGACTGCTCACTCCCTGCTCTGGTTGCTAGTCATTCCCAGATGGTGTCTTTAGTGAGTGATGGTGAGGGGAAAGGAGCAGGTGGCAATGGCAATTTTTTTTGGATGGGTTTTTTTTTACATATATCAAATTAAAATTCTGTCTTCCATATTAAAATTAAAAAAAAAAAAATTAAAAAAATAAAAATAAAAAAAATGGAAGGGAGAAAAGAACACAGGAAGTACGGGAAAAGGTAATGCATAACCTGGAATCTGAGACTGAAATTAAGGAAATCCTATTGTTGTGGGCTGATGAGTCAGGATCAGGATTTGGATCCAGATCTGAGATTCTTTCTCAATGGTGAATAATAGCTTTCATGCAGGGCCTTGTTCAGCCCTTAGTACAACATGGCCCAGCAACTGCAGGAGCAAAGTGCCCTCCAGAATGGAGTTACTCTCTCCTTTGGTGCATAGAGCATCAAAGCTCCCCAAACACATGCTTAAGAATAGGGTTTGCCTACATGTTTAAATGTTTTTGTCTAGATGGAAACCGTATGCCAGAGGGATGGGGCTTGTGCTGAACATGGAGTTTATGATGTCAGGGATGATACTGATCTCTTTAAGCCTAAGGAATTTTTTTTTTTTTTTTTGCTAGAGGTTTCTTCTTATGAGAAACATCCTTACCCTTCTCCTTGTTAACTCTTTGTTGGTGACTAATGCTGGAGTGTACCATGTCCTTGCTGAGAGGGAGATTGTACCTCCAGGTCCTGATTCCAGGCTTTTTTTTTTTTTTACAGTGAGCCCAGTTGCTCCTTCACATCTGGCAGTAAGAGCTCCTACTCCACAGACATGTCTCCATTGTTCCTTCTCATTGTTCCTTTGTGTATAGGTGTATCACTAGTTTGCCAGGGTTTTCTAGAGTACAAGTAACATTTCTTCATGTGCTATAATGAAACCAAAACTTGGTTTTGTTAACTTATCATTTTCAGCAATGACCTACCTGTTTTTCTCAGTCTTTCTAGCCAAATCTGGTTGACAATACGATCTTATAACTAAAAAGGAAAAATGGAAGCAAATTACTTGTTCATCTCTGTTACAGACACAGCCTCTTGCTATGTAAACCCTAATAAATGTATGAACCTGATCAGTACTTCTTTTGTTATTGTCAGAAATCCTGGATGCCATGGCTGCCTTTAATCTTCCAGCTTTGAGAGTAAAATCTCCCACCTAAGTCAGACCTGAGGAGAACGGTAAGGTGTTAAAAAGCAGCAGAAGCAGAGAGATAAATTTCTAGTTAAAAAATTATAGCACTTAAAATGTTTCTTTTTTGCTAGTCTGGACAAGACTCAATGGCACATTTAAAAATTTTAAAATGAACTTCAGAGCCCTGTAAAAACCAACATTGCATAATATACCTCATGATCATTCTAAATCACTACCACACAGTGGGTAAAAACTCTGTCTTTTCTGAATCCAAGGCAACTTAAAGGAAGTATTGATTTTCCCTTTACTGAGAAATGAGAATCACATATTAGGAGCGAAAGCTGCAGACACAATACAATGACCTTTCTCCTTGGCTTCTCTTTTCTAACACAAACAGAATCACTTTCATTGCTAGAGTGGATATTAAACAGTATATCTTGTAGCAATGGGATTGCAACTGTCTGTGCTTGTTTTATCCAATTAGCATACTTATCACAAGAGCAAAAAAAAATTGAGTAGATACAGCTTTTAATTTCTGGATATATCAGTGCCATCCACAAAAACATTGAAAAGGCTCCAGCTGGAGGTCTATTCCATCTGTCTCGGTACTGGAGGGAGGAGGGGAACTTTCTTCCTGCAATTTTAATGCTGATGCATGATTTAGAGTAAACAGGTAATTTCACTGAGAGCAGAGGACCTTGGCTGACCTCTGGTTTATTCTATGCATGTTTTTCCTAGCGCAGTCCCACATATACTTATCTATTACACAGTGTTTCAGGTCACAGACATGTCAGTATTCTATTTACTGCTTTAATTATATAGAATTTAAAACAAACTTATCAATACCTGACACATTACCTTAGGGGGAAATATCCTAACCATGAAACAGCATGAGAGCTATACTAAACCTACCTCAAACAAAAGCTGGTTTTCAACAAAGCTATTAAGGGCAGATTTTGTTTTTAAACCTGCTGTGTTTCCATCTAATCACCTTTTGTGAGAGTGTATGAAACAATGGCTTGAAGCTGGATGGCTTTCCAACTTTTTTATGTTTAGTTCCTTTGCCTCTGATTTAAACTAACTGCAACTTCCCCCTTGGTTATCACTTCTTTTCAGTTAAAGCTGCTCCTGAGTCAGCAGTGTGTGCGTGCGTGCGTGAATGTGTGTGAAATGACATCCTTGACCTGCTTTCCCTGGCTGCTGGGGAAAAATATGGTGGAATTCTCATGGTGGAATATTTGAAATGCAACACAGTGCAGCCGTCCTCTTAGTCCAGCTGCAAGTCAGAGCTGTGGCACAGCACAAAGAGAGGAAAAAATGGATGCATGAAACCTGGAAGCAACACAACTCACTGTTCCCCTTGCTTCTGTGTTGTTTATACACTTAAAAGCGAGTTCATGGTTCTGAAAGTCCAGAAGGTGCCTGGCAAAGCACACTGGTGCTTGCAATTTGAATTAATTTGTATAAGATGATTTTAAGTTCCTTGTTGGCATCTTCAGTGCTTCAGACAGCATCCCTTTTTTGTAAGAAGGATAAATACATAGAGACAATTGATACCTGGTACATTCAAAACAGGAATTTCATTAGAAAGGGGAAAAAAGGAATTAATTGTAAGAATTATTTTTTTATCTATATTACTCTTAACTCTGCTGAAAAGCTTTTGACTATGATCTTAGCTTCCTAATACAAGTCTGGCCATTGTCCAAAAGAGAGGAGCAGTCAGTTCTGAGCAACTTGTTCTTCTGGATTGTCAAATCTTGACCATGCAGGTTACTGCTCAGGCCAAGAAGACTTTTCACCCTCTAAAGGCTCTGGCCCTTTACCAGGTACTCCAGGAGAGGTTTAGCAATCCAAGTGAGCTGAGGACCACCTGTGAAGTATCTTAGCGTCAACCAAGGCTCAATATTGTGCTACATGCACTCATATTTTCTGTTGTTAGAAATTTTTTCTTGGTCAGTTTTATTAGTACCTCACACTTTCAGACAAGGTAATTTATAAGAAGTCAGAGATCAGAAAACTGCAGAGTTCCTGGACATTCAGTGGTTTGTTTGGGGCACAAGTATATTCCAGTTGCAGGTGATACTGCTCTGGTATACCAGCGATAGAGCAGATGGATTCACTGATGACTTACATGTAATGACATGCCAGGTGAGTTCCACCTCATCATCTTTAGGGGTATGCAAATTTCTATTAACTTACATTACTTTTCTCACTTATTCCATGATATATGTCATAATTTTGATATGAAACATCCAAAGTATAATAATTCTGAAGTGTGCGATTTGCACACTCTGCATAACCCTAATCCATCTAAAGTATTATGTAGGGAAATACGCTTTCCTTTCTTCGTGATTGGGTGTCTGGATTTAGTAAAAATAAACATACAGGGATCTAAAGAGTATACAGAGTAACCAGTAAAATATTACTAAACAAATATGGTTTATTTCTCTGTACATTTTCTTCAAGAGGCTTGCATATAATAGACTGGGAGGTTCGTGATTCTTGTTTGACTTCCCAGTGATGTTATTTGCTTTCACATATTGAAACAGCTGCATGTTTGCAAAAAAACCTAGTAGATTATAAATGGGAATGTGGCCACTAAACTCTTCAGATTATTCCATCTGTTTTGTGTGACTGAGCTTGTTAACTCTTACTCTAAAATTGCCTTACTCTGTTTTCCATTCTCAAATGTGCTTGAGAAGCCCACAGATACCTGAATTTTTGTTTTTAAGGGTGATTGCTGAAAAATAAAAGTGTCCAGGAGCTCAAAAACAGCCACTCAGGAGGTGGAATCTAAGGTAGCAGTGAAAGCAGATTGCAGAGTATAGGCTGAGAAAGTCATGGAGAGAACAACCTGAGTATAGCTAAGGGGATCCAGAGAAAGCAGTGATTATTCTCTCAGCTGGGAGAAGAATTAGGAATCTTTATCAACAAAATTATTTGGGAAAAACTTTAGAAGTTCCTCATGAAGGGAGCCTATAAGAAAAAGGAAAAGGAGTGTGGGTAGAGGAAACACAGTTTCAGATCACAAAGATTATAAAAAAAGGTTCCCATGGGACAGAAGTAACATGTTGAATGTGAGAGGTTATGGGAGAACTTGCAAAAGCATCTCTAGCTGGGGGCTTGGATCATGAGCCAAGCTGTAGGGGGTTGGCTGACTGGAGCAGTAGAGCAAATGGAAGAGCCTTGGGGCCAGATCAACAGGGAAGGAACAGAGTTGCTGCTGCTTGATTACCTGGGCCTATGGCACAGAATCTCAAGAGGGAATTCCCCTTTGGCTTCGAGGTGAACGTGGCATTACCGTGTGATCCTGGAGGGACCGGTATGCCACTTGCAGTGGAAGCAGAGGCAATGAACATACTGCTGACATCAAATAAATTTGGTTTCTTCTTAATTGCAAGCTCAGCCATGGGTTTTGCAGGATTTTGTTAGGGTTTTTTTGTCTGCCACCATCTGAGGATTATCACTTCTGAGCCTTAAGAATCGCATTAGTTAAAAATGTAATTTGTCTCTAATGATCTATTTCGGTGTTGCAGTGACTTTTAATCCTGTTACCAGTAGATTGTATCGGCTAATTCAGAAGGGTAAATATAAATGAGGGTGCAAACTACTGTTACAGTAATCAAGATGAAAATCACAGACTGCCATCATATTTCACAGCACAAGAAGACTGGCTGAGGTCAAGAGAAACTCACCTCCTGACCCTATAGAATCCACAATTAAAGCATGTATCATTTGGGGTTTGTATCTTTATCCTAAATGTCTTGTATATATCACTGGTAGAAGCGCAAACCTTCATGTTATTGCTTGGTCTTCCTCAGCATGGTAGTCCCTGTGCTCCCTTGGTTCCTGATTATTTGAACAGTTAACATTAGAAATAGTCTCTTTCTATAGATACTTTGCAGAACAAAAACCCAGGCCTCTATTTAATCTCCATTGTTCTTGTTCCATTAGGACATCCATCGCTTGTTAGTCCTCCCGGGAGCAGCTCAACACCACATCCATCAGTTACATTTCCCATTTTAGTATATTCTGTCAATGCAACAAAATAATACCAAGGTATATTATAGGCAGTTTTACATTTCAGAGCTAACTAATGTAATTCAAGATAATAAGGCTCCCACTAACAGTTTGGAAAACCAAGTCTGCCTGAAGTAAAGGGCATATTAGAACTTCTAAGACATACGGCTTTTGTCTGACAAGGTGCAGATAAGAGCAAGGCATACATTTTCTAGAAAGTGCAGAGCCCTTGGAATGATATAAAAGGTAGTTTTCTGCTATTTTTGGATGAGCAATGAAACAGCCTTTAGTCTGCCTTTACTGGATGCTTTTGAAGATTGTACTTCCATTGCCATTAACAGCATAAGATGTGGGAGTGATGGATAATTTGTTGTGGTTAGAGCTGTGTAGTTATGCTCGCAGTAATCAAGTGAATGTCATCTATTTTGAGAAAAAGCATAACACTGAGGGTTTTTTTAATTAAGGTATGAGGATGAGTGTTTGTACTTATCTTACTTTTAATAGCAGAACATGAGATACCTGTGGATAATTTGTTACTGTTGTTAAAATTGACGACATTTACCTTAAAGGAATATTGTAGGCCAGCCACCTTAGCTCATTTCATTGTAAATACTTCCTAAAATGAACCACATAGTGTGCTTGTTTTTCTCTCAATCTGAGAACTTTTGAGGCCACCCAGAAGGTGGGTGACACAGGGGATCAGCAGAAGTCATGACAAGACAAAAATTCTCTGTGAACTTATAAGGAAAGATTATATCTCCTTCCAGGGGTTGACGTGAGGTTGCACAGAAGACTTGGGTTTTCTGTTTTTTTCGAACTTATAAATCTCTGGCATAGCAATTGAGATAGTAATCCCTTTATGTACTTTTAAATGTCATTTCTTATACTTTTCAGACCTGAAAAAAAAAGTAAACACAAAATTGTTTATTTTTGACTGTACTGATCTCCACACCTGTCTTCAACAGGGCAGAGGCTTTTAGACTCATCGCTCACGGTGCCATTCACTTGAACCATCAAACTGTATTTTACACAAAAGTTGTTTTTCAACTTTTAGCAATTCAGTTCCAGGAGAACTGCAGATCTTTCCTGATCTGCTTTATCTTCCCTTTTGCCGCAGTTTCCCCCCTTTTACAGCTCTTGTTTCTGTCTTCTCCCTCTTTCCCTTGTGTTATCATGGGAATGACCTCTGCTCTTCTTCCAGTCCTGCCCTTTCTCCCTTGTTTGCACTTTTCCCCCATCCCCAGTGCCCAATGGCTGTCCTCGACCCCCTGGACACTGAAGCTGGGATAAAGGAGGTGGAATCATTGTAAAATTTGCAAAAGTCAAAAGGGATGGTGCTTTATCCTCCCTTAGATCATTCCGACCTGCCTGCTCTGACGTGACAACGAAACGCTTGGTGGCATTTGGGTGCTGTGTCTGCAGTGAGTGTCATTCATCCCTTGTGCAGAAACATCTCACTGCTCCCTGTTACTCCTTCCATTCATTATATCTGTTTATTGCCTCTCATCATTAAGTTAATTATGAACTCTCTTGGGCACAAAAAGTCCCTTTGTTGTGTAGTGCCTGGCAGGAGCAACATTGCAGCAACAGGGATGATGAGAGCATCTTAAATGCATGCTACCATCACAAACATGTAATCTTAAAATCCCAGGGATAAGAAACTCAGGAATGGAACAGGTTGTTACCTGTCATACAACACCTCATCACTTTCTGAAACTCACTTTCACCAAATCATCCTTCAGTCTGATCCTTCAGTATCTCCAAGGAGACTGAGGCTTGGAAGTCATCCTAAATCCTTCCCATAGCTGTTTAAGTTTCTAAAAAATGAACCCTGTTTTCTTCCATGTAGTCCTTAAACATCCATAGAAACTCTGAGTATAAAAAGCTGGGCTGCTCAGATGGTTTTGTGTTCTTTGTGATTGTAAAATATAATTGATGAAAACTGGCTTTTCAGAAGCAATGGGAGTATCTCTAGATAAGTCTCAGCCTTTTTAAATTTTTTTTTTCTTCCACCCATAACAATGTTGACAATAAATAGATTTTAAATTTCATCTTCTATTTTCATCAAAACAAATTAAAAAGAGCTGGCTTCAACAATCATTTTTTTAGATACCATAAAATAATTGCATTTTTAAACTTCCTACTCTCACTTTCCACTCCTCTATGTATTTTACTTGTTACTTTTTGTTGTACTCCCTGAGGGCCAATTATATTCTGGTGAAGTTGGATAACCAATATTGTGAATTGTTAGCTTTTTTACTCTTGGGATTTAGTGCTATTCTTGTATCGAGCATGCAAATATGCACACACACACAGAATCAATCACAGTTTTTCATGTTTTATTTTCAGTGTATTAATTACATTCAAGGCATGCTGCCAATCAAATTGCTATAATTTTTTTATGGCTCTAGGTTTTGGAAAATATGTACAACAACTTAGGTGACTTATAATAGATTTGACACTTAACTTGTAGCAAGAGAGCAAATGCAAAGAGTCAGGCTTTTATTTAGTGTTGCAATTTATTAAAAAAAATAGGTTCTTTTAGAGCAAAGTCATACAATATTAGCACCTGTAGAAAAGTTATATGTGTAGCTGAAGTTCTGGGTATCTGTTGCAGTTAGGAATTGTGACACTTATGGTTAATGTAAAAAAACCACCTCTTTCACAAATTTTTCACTCCTGCTTATGCTGTAATTTCTATAGTGGACAAAGGGCATGGAGCTAGAGGGGAAAGAAAGGTGAGATCCATTTGCAAGGCAGGATTTTATCAGTGTAATTAAATTTCTTTTGTATTTAAGAAAGAGGATGAAATTTTCTGGAACTTTGTTCCATGTCAAAGCTTGCATCCACCTTGGACACGGCATGGTCCAAGCTTAAGGCAATATTCCACTCGTTTGCCCTTTTCCTGAAAGGGTGTGTCTGTGTGAGGGGGTTGTTTCTTTTTGAAAACAGTGACTGAAGTCGATAACATTTAGATAGGCCCTCGCAAGTGGGTTGTGAACGTAATGAAGAAATTTTATCCAGTAGGTAGAAAAAACCTGTAAGCAACAAGAATTACAGTTTTTGAGCTTTGTAAGTCCACTTCAGCTGTGGAACAGGAATTACCCTGGGAACAGAAATGACAAGGGGTTTTTTTTAAAGTGTGACTTCCAGTGTCCCATCTGTGTCACTGTCCCAGACAGTGACTTCTGTCCCATCATCCAGGATGATGAATCCAACAGAAAAGCAGGAAAGAACATTATCTAACAAAAGCCCATAGGCCCAAATCCCTAAACCTGCTCCATTCCTCACCCTCCTGCTGTTGTGCTCTGGCTTTGCCCAGCAATGCACTATGCAGGGGCACCTTGGCCAGCAGTGATCCAGGAATCCACCACCTCATCCCCCGGGAACAAACCCAGGCCAGCGCAGGCGCTGAACCAAGTGATGTCTGCCAGTTCAGTGCACCTTCTCTCCCTCTTTTTAATCGCTGTGACATGTTCAGCAGCCGCTGTGTGCCAAAGCATGTACTGCACAGAGCGATTTTTCCCAGCTCCGCATGCCTTGGCGCGTCTCCACCAAGAAATGAGCACCTCTTGCACCGCAGCTGGATGGTTCGGATTCGGACAGGTTTGAACAGCATTCAAAGCTGGAACTCCTCACGGAAAGTTCAGTGCTTCCAATCCACGCAGAAAGCTCTTCCTCCTGCCCCTGACGACCGAGATGTCCGTAGTCTGTGTCATATCAGAGCATCTTATACCACAGCGTTGGGAACGCGGATTTGCATTTTTGAAAGTATTTCTCAGGTCTGAGGGGTCACTGGTGCGTTGAAACGCTGGTTAGGTTGAAACAAATAAAAACCTGGAGGAAAATTGCTACTTTTATTTCAGCAGTCTGTTTTCATCCTGTTTTTTTAATAAATGAGAAAAGGGATTTGTATTTGTGTCCAAGCATGTGGGTTCCAAGGCTTTAACATTTTGATTCTGTTCTGATTATGTAGAAAACTCTAACTCCTGAGGCCTAGGTCATTTCTATGTTCTCTGCCACAAGGCATGCCCATGAACCCTTAAAATCTGCTTGTGAGCATACTGAATTTAATAGAAATATATACTTTTACTCAGTCATCTCTTTGCTAAAAATGTGGTGTGGCTAAAAATATTATTGGAAAAGAAAAATTACTACCTGTAAAACTCCCATAAATCTACAGTTTTGAAGCTGTGAGGACAGAAGAGTGAACCCGCTGTAGCCATCAGGTTTGCAAATAGGCACCTCTTTTATTTGCTCTGTTCTAATGTCTACTTTGTGTTTATTCTTTGTAAATACTCCATTGAAGGAGTGAGCCTTTTAACAGGAATATTTGCAGAAATGCCTATTTTTTAGAAAATACTGCAAAATATTTGCAGGTGGTGAATTTGAACTTGAAGTTTCAACCACTTATAAGCAGAGCTGTATTCTTGAAATTGTTTTCATCCAGTAAGGGAGCAGATATTCACTCCTGCTTCAGAAAGGTTTTTCATTACTTTGAGGATGTGACAGTCAAAGATCACCTGCAGGTTTGGTGGTCTGAGAGTCTTCCTTGCCTAAAAACATCCTGATAGTGGCAAAGGGACTTCAGTGACTCTTATCTCCCTCTTCCATCTTTGAGTAATGTATAGCCCCCAACAAGAAAAATACAATTGGATGTCTGGGTCAGTCTCTACGTGTTTAATTAAAAACAGCCTCTGTTGCATTTTGAACTCATGTGAAGAGTCTGAGTAGCTGGAATTATCTGCAGCAAATTTTTAAATAATTAATAAAAAAAATGTAACTTAGACTCAAGGAGTGTGCTAAGTCATTCTGGCATTTTTTTTTACATAGCTCTTAAAATTAGTTAACATTTACAGTCTTATACTTTAGTATGAAATAGTTACATGTATTTTTAAAGCTTCTTTCCCAAGACCTTGCAAGCCACGTTTCAGAGACTTTCCACATCTGAGCTTTATAATCCCTGTAAATAGGGGATTTTAAAAGGAAAAGCTGTCAGACCTTTGTCTATATGTAGCACCAATAGTTTCCATGGTAAGAGAATGTTTTTATCTTTTGACTTTTTCTCTGTCTTTATCCCTAATTTCAGTCTGTTTGTTTGTTTACAGCCACTATTTTTGTTAAGTCTTTCCATTTATTCCAGTCTCAATCTTAACACTTTCCACTACCTTGGCTCTGCAGGCATCAGATGCCTCAAATGCCCTCAGTGATGCCATCAGATGGTCCCTCTAAGCTCCAAAGGCTCTGGAGATATCACGTGTAACGTTACACTCAGCAACGCAGCCTTTTCACCTCATGTAGCAATAGAATTTGGTTACATGATTTACACAGAGGAGAGGTGGAAAAGGTTTGGTGAATGTTGACAAGAGCACTAACCCATGGAAAACAGCACAACTGGGGGACAAGGGGAGAGGCAGCTACAGGAGGCCTGCAGGAACACACTGGGATGAAGATTTATCCCTAGGCAAAAAAAAAAAAAAAAAAAAAAAAAAAAAAAGAGGGACAATTGGGAGAAGGAAAAAAAAGTATTTCTTTTCTTGCTTTTCAGCCTTTGGGAATTATGAACTTGCCATTTTTCAAATCTCCCATAGCTTTTCTATCAGCTCTGAGAAGCAACGTTAAGATACAGGGAAGTGACTTGGGATGGGACAGGCTGTTTGTACGAATTCCCACTTCCCGAGCAGCTCCGTGCAGCCCAGCTGCAAGATGGCTGTGGCTCTTTGTCTCACAGCCCTTTCATTTCCACCAGCACAAGCAGCAGCACAAGATCAGATGTGCCAGCAGGCAGCCAGCTTAAGGCTGGAAAATATTTTCAATTACTAAGGGGAAGCTGCTTGTTGCTTGCCAAAAACTGTAATATACGACAAGAACAGAGCAAAGGTATATCACAAAAAAAGAATCACAGAAATACAAAATCCCCCTGTTTTCTAGTAGAGCGTTTCAAGCTGAATACTAAAATGCAGTACTGCTTCGGTTTTTAATTTATTTTTTCAATCCTGAAGTCGACAAACAGCATCTACAGATATGAAACTAAAACGTGGGATTTAAACTAGCACAATGTTAGTTGGGATTAGTGTTTTTCAACCCTATCCTGAGATGGTCTGTGTCCAAGGTTTCTATTAACCAAATGGCCAAAGTTCACAGGGGTCTTGGTGTTCTGAGAATCCATTTTGGTCCATCTTTGGCACTACTTGATTTTATTTCTATTTTCAGCTGAGCACAGTAGGTCTGTACAGCTGATAGAGTCAGGCTACATTTATTATCAGTCTCAGTTATCAGTTCACAGCGGGGACAGCTTGGTGGTTGCTGCTTGAAACATAAGCCTTGTGTATGGGTTTTAGTTTTCCTTTTTTTCTCCCTAGCCCAAAGGAAAAAATCAAACTGTGCCTCTTTCTAACTCATTCCTCCCTAGGCCAGTTGCAGATTTTACTGTGCTCCTGCTTACTGAAGGTAATAATGGATGTTAAAATTGGCATTTCTCACAACACATGTTGGTCCCATGCCTATTCAAAAACTTTGTAGAATTTCTGCCAGGGTATGGGTAATTAGCCTCTATCATGATTAAGTACTTCTTCAGGTTTAAAAGTGCTGCCTATTGAAATCCCCTTTTCTCAAATCATAGCATTACAAGGAGATATGGCACCCTCTTTATTCCCAGACCTGCTCTGCCCTCCGATACTGAACAGCTGGTACATTTTCTCTCTGAAATGGGTGAAGTGTTTGCTTCATTTACAAAGTTGTAAAAGCCTTTGGACTGCTAGGATGAAATAGGGTGTACAAGTATAGAACACTAAAAATAACAAGAGAGAGCATCTTTTATCTTCTCTTTAAACCCAAGGCTTCCTTGTGTGCTCTGAACCTGCAAGTGCTATCGATTGGGAGATCAAGGTGCTGAGTCTGCCTGTGATTAAGCACTTTGTATTTACTGGTATCCCACCAGCTAGTCAATTCTCCCTACCCTCCACATTCATTCCTATTGCCCATCAGGGCTACTACACTTCAAAGGCTCATGTTATCATTTAAATAACAACCAGTCCAGTCTGTGGACTGTCCTAGGTGTGTGGTGACTTTGGTAACCAGAAAGCAGCACCTTGGCATAGAACAAAAATCCAGTAGATTTCCTTAATAATTTCTTGAAATTAGAAAGGATAAAATAGTAGATCAAAATTCCATTCTTGAAGCCAAATTTCACATATCTACCCACTGGAGCCAGTTTGATTTTGCCCCAAAGACTGATTTCCCTTATTTATCAATAGCTGTCCTCCCTTCCAGAGAAAAAAATGTGACTACACTACACCTCAATTTCAAAACAGGTGATATTGAGGGATTTGCAACTTGTAAGGTACTTGTAGGGTTTAATCCAGTATGCAACCTGGTGTCTGTGCTGTATAAAGCAGGGCTCCCTGCTCTTACAATCTGGCAGCTGGTCAATACAGATACTCAAAAGTGTCTGAGAAAAACTAATCTCTGAGCTTGCTGCTTCTTTGTTCCTTTTGGGCTTGAACAGGATGCTGGGCATAGATTACTCATTTATAAGACCTTCCAGTGTCCTAAAGTGTACTGCTGTCAAAGTCTTTGGAGTCCAAAGGTGTTGCTGGATCGACCTCAACACCTTTGCTGAGCCCCGTAACTATCAGTATTGGAATTACTGAGATGTGTCCAAGGAGAGGGCTTCCAGAAAAGGCTGTGCAGAAGAGCAACCATGAACCTGCTTCCTCCTCCACTGCTGCTGGAGCCTGGGAAAGGTGAGTATCCTTCTGTTACCAGAGATCAGGGCTTGCAGGACCGCTTCAGTGAGATGAGCAGCAATCCCCAACAAGGCAGAAAGCCTACCTGTTCTAGCTTAATTTATTTTTTTCTTGGCCTCAGGACAACAACTTTTGCTACTCTGCTGAAAAGCCTTGAGCTGGGTGCAGAGGTTTGGTCCTTTCTATACAGCAGCCTCTTGCTCTTGGAGATAGCAAGAGATGAGGTCTGCAGCTGAGCCCTAATCAGCATTGAACCTCAAGGCAGAAAAGGGGGACAACTTGGCAAAAAAACAACCACTAATTCAGCATTTCTAGATCTGAAATTAATAGCAACTTACGCGGATGACACTTGTGCTCAGTTGAATGGGCACCCCAGTCAGATGAGAGGTGGTGAAGCTCTGTGATTGCTTTCTATAGTGCTTTTAACACAGGTTTCTTTGAGGACAATAAAAAAAAATTGCTTAGTGCAGTGATTTGGTGGACTGAACTTTATTAACACAAGATATAAGATTGGATTTATCTTTTCCTTAGTTTGGGAAAGGGGACAGGCACAAACTGTTCTGAAATTTTAATATGGTGTTCTAGGCTTTGACTTCAATCTTTGTTTCTGACACCACCTAATAGAAGGATTACAGCATAAGTTCAGAGCAAAATGAGGGAGTGGGGCATTCCATGGCATCCTCTTCACCTGAATGTGTCACATACCCATTTTGGCCACTGATCTAAGATATGACTGATTATACATGGGGTGCCCATTAGGGTAGAACCTACTGGATACATTTTTCTGTTTATGCATGCTTTGTGCACAAAATACTGATAGTGCCCTTCTCAACTATGTTCAAAACAAGCACTTACCATTTGTTCTACTCTCTCACACATGGTTTCTATAATCTGTTCAAAGTGAATCTCTTCCTTTTTAGTGCATCCCTTATGTCTGAGTGCTTCGAAGTCAAAGTCCAAATATTCTTCAAACATAAGTCAAGTGTCATTCATATAAAGAGCTGCTTGTTGCCTTTTGGGATATTTAAGTACTAGCCTGAAATAGATACATTTGTCTTTTGGAATACAGAAACAAAATACAAGTAGCATAGCTTTTCTCTTTCTCCTCATGGAACTTAATTTGCGAAGCACTTCACCATGAACCACATGTATGTGCAAGCTGCAGGTGTTTACCCTTGGATATTTAATTTTGACGCAGTGCCAGAGAAAACATGTGGCCAGACAGCTCCCCCTAGAAAAGGGTGTGGTGAACGACTTACTTTCTTCGAGGACTAGAAATGTGTGTTCCTGAAATGGACCTCAGAACAGCCAGTAAAAACTGGATGAGCACGTCTCTGCGCAGAAAGTCTTTCTTGTAGCCAAGTCATGTTCTCTGTTGAACTATAGGTAGCAGATGGCCCTGGAAAAACACATATTGGGCAGCATGCCACAGGGCATTATTAAGATCTTCAGCCCACAAAAGGTTGAGACATGAATTAATTCTCCCTACTCAGGCCATATAAACTGCAGTCTAAGGGACAAGACGTGAGGAAACTGAGCTGAAAATTCTGGGGCTGTCAGATAAATAGAAATAGTCTCTAGGAAAACTGCGGTTGTTATGAGTGTTATGCCATCCATTTGGTTCAGAGTGTCATACTTCAAAGAAATGTTGAAAAAACTCCTTAAAAAGTTTTATTGTATTTAAATACATTGTGAGAAAGCAAAATGATTGATTGAAGCACGATTTTTAAAACTTTTTTTTTTTTTTAGCCTTGTTGTATAATGAGGAAGCACTTACGAAGCATAATGGAACAGTAATTTGGATATGTTAATTTGTTGGTGAGCTTCAGCTTACCACCAGAATCAAAGCAGAAAACCTTAGAACCATCTCTGAGTTCAGCTGCATGAGGTCAGATTTGATCTGCCCCATGAGCGTGAACATTTACTTGTGCAGATCAACCCAGACAGCCTGACTGACTGAGACCACGTAGTTCCTTTGCAGCCACTCTATTTAATGCCATCCATCTATTTCACTGGGACTTCATTTCACTTTTCAAAAATGTTGTGATTTTTGTCTTTGTGAAAAACCCTGCTGAAGATCTGACAGAGGAGGTCTCGTTTCACTCTCCTGTTAACAAACAGTTGAATAAAACAGTTCTGTTTTTTTCTGAGTTGTACTGGGAACAGATCACACCTTCATGCCTCTCAGCATCCAAGACATATATAGTTCCTAGTCACATCTCCATGTAGTTAAGCTTGTCTTGGCAGCATTTTAACTTCTTATTTTCCCAATAACTTCTGAGAAATTGCTGCAGGTCTTGCAATCTGTAGTGCTGCTTGGGCAGAGATCTATTTTATGAACTTCACGATTCTGTTCTTTTCCAATCAGACCTAAGAGTGTACAGTGACATGGACAGGAAGAATAAAAGGGAGGGGGGAAAAAAAAACCCAAAATAAAACAACAAAGAAAAGGTAAATACTGTTAAGATGCAGACATCAAATTTAGAAAGAAACCGTGTGCTCATATGGTAGTGACTGCTTCTCTCAGCTCTGGTTGTGGTGCAGTGTACTGTGGAAAACTCTGAACTTCTACTCAGTAGTATTTTCTCAGAAAAAGTTTGTTCATTCCATTCTGTGCCAACAGATTAAAAGTAGTGTCTAAAATAAAACTGTCAAGAAGATGTAGTCTGATTATTACATTTTCTATGATGTACAAAACCTGAAAGCTTTTTGTTAAAACTTGAAGTTCTGAACAACTTAAAAAAAAAAAAAAAAAAATCTGTTCAGACCTCTTCAAACTATTTAGGGATTGTTTTAAGCCTACATCTTAATTAAGGTATTTATGCTCTGGAACATATGGTTGTACAACTAATGTCTGAAACAGAGGAAAACTACTTGAAAATACAATTGAAATTCTCATGTGTTTGTTGCCTGAAGCCAACAAGCAGAAAAGGAACAGACAGTCACGTTGCAGAGTAGAAAACTCCAGTGTCTGCAGCTTGGTATAGAAATGTCAAAGGTTTTGCAATTAAAAACAGGCACTTCCCTGAAGTTAACACGATACGTGAGGATTTCTTGAGGGTAAAAGCAACCTCATCCCAAAGAAGGGTCTCCAAGCTGCAAGGAAAAACATATAATCAAAGCTCTGAAACTATGAACTTATTAATTCAAAATAATCAGGCTCAAGTTGAAGGAAAAAGATGGAAAGCTGAGAGAAAATCTAGAGTGGGGTCATAGCCCTGCAAAAGCACCGCAAGAAGAGAAAAAGGGGGAGACACATGCAATTGATAAATGCATGTGTATAGGTTTTCCTATGAGAAACAGCTTCATTTTTTGTCTTTCTTAGTACTGTAGCTAACTCAGGAGGATACTTCTAGAAAGAGTTCACAAAAGTTGGCACAGAAATGTTGTCTGTTGCTGTGCATCAGAGTAATTCAAACTATGGATGTGTTTGATCACAAAACAGTACAGTGTGAGGGAGAGCCCTGTTTAGTATTCCCCTGATAAAAAGGGTATGTGAAAGAAATAAACACCTAAAAATGAAGCTGACCCCCCTTCTGGAGTCCCCCTAACACAGAATTATGCTGACTCTGCTGGGGACTCTGCAGAAAGAACTGGCAATCATGCAGAAGGAGAGGATAAGAAGGATCACCAGTTGCACAGGGAGCACACAAAGTAATCAAGTTTTATTCAGCATATTAGATGCAGGTACAAACATCTCAGCAAAATATGTATTTTGGAATAAATATTTACCTGTACAAGTGCTGTGACCTTTCCTTCAAAACACAAAGTCTTTAAGATGGGGAGTGAGTAATTTATATGCAGTATCCTTTGCTCATCACCTTGCCTGAAGGCACAGTCTGAGTGCTGGGATATTATGGTAGTGATGATGGTAAATGAGGATAAAGTTTCCTTCTGATACTTTGTCTGCAGTAGCTTTTTGCTGGGAATAAACAGAAAGCACTATGCAAATTTGACCAGGTCAGATTCAACAGTTGCTGCTTTACGAACTCTGTAGAGCTTGATTGGCATAAATCACTTGGCCAACCTCCTTCTAAGTCCTCTCCCACACTTTTGCTGTCAGTCCTTGCAATCTTTACTGCCCTTCTTATGATGTAAGATTCAGGATTTCTCAAGGTGCTGGTTTTGAGACCACTAATGTTTTCAATTCAGATGTTTCAGAATTTTATTTTACTCTACAAACACTACAGAAGGTGTCTGTATAGCGACTTCATCAATATTTTCTTTTATATTGCTAATGGTATTAAATTGTCTTATTTTGGTTTTAGTTCAAAATAACAGTCTGAAAACTCAGAGTCCCTCGATACTTCCTCTGCTGAACATGGCATTCAACTTAATATATAAAGCCCATTCACTGTATTATCAGAGTAGCTTGAAAATATACCCCAATATCCCTATTTCTACCCAACCTCTTGCATTCTCCAGTGCTTTGACATACAATTAGAATTTAATGATGACAGTATGTGTTACATAGAACTAACTTGTTGCTCCTAGCACAAACTGTGCTTGTATATATTCCTCTCTCTCATGGTTCTCCTGGAACACAGCTAAAGCTGTTAAATCAATCTTATGGCATCAGTGCTAAGGATGTTCTGGAGATGAAGGAAGCATGGTAGGGTAGCTGGGGACATCTCCAAGCTTAGGATGGCTGCATCCCTGCTGGAACAGCGAGAGCCCAAGGAAGAGCCCCGCTCAGCCACCAAGTTTCTCAGAAGAGTGGAGCTAGACTCTGCTCTGACAAAAGCCAGGCTGCAGGACACCGAGAGAGCCACCTAGCTGGCCGAGGACATTTGCCATATTGCAAGAGCGGATTCTGAGCTAGCAGAACAACAAAGATATGGTCCATGCTTTTCACTGTTTAGGAAGATTTCTGTGCCTGCTAAACATCTGTCGCCATCCATTTTCTGAGTTAACATTACATATTGCTGCAAAGTAATTCATTTTGGACAGTATTCTAAAAGATCAACTTTTAACAAAACACAGGGATGTTTATATTAAAAGACATAGCAAAGACCTTTTAAAGATATAGATAGAGGCTTGGAACAGCACAAGAATATTGTTTTGTGCCAGAAGGTCAGCTGTGGGATTGCTAATTTGGAACAAAACTTCGGTACAGTATCCAATTTAGGAAACACAGATTTATGGCACTATGGATTAGTTTGTGTCCTGAAAACATTTTGGAACTGGTTAAAGAAAGATTCTCTTTAGGAAAATATCTGATCTGTGAAGATAGAGAAAAAAATTCCACTGTTATCATGAGTTTATACACATGAATCAAGTTAAGCCTATACTTAATCTTTTTCTCAGTCAGGACTTCTGGCTTTTTGATTTCTGTAAAGTATATGCAAAGTTGTGAAGGCAAAAAAAAAATGGTTACTCCAAAAAAGGATCTGTTATCATTTGTGCCAATTAATGGTGTACACCAATTAGGTTCATCAAGCTCTAATATAACTGAAGTCAAAGTAGTGTTACACTGGGGTGAATTCTTCTTAATTGACCTAGACAAAAATCTGAGTATGTGATTCATAATTAGCATCTGACTGCATAAATGTCTTTCCTTTTCCTAAAGAATAATGAGTATTTTTATCCCATTTCAGGCCTGTTATTGTGTAGACTTTCTTTATTACAGTTGTTCAATAAGGCACAACACTTCTTAATTTAATTTTATGTATTTGTTGTATATTTATGGGATTTTTTTGATGGGTTTAATCCACATTCGGTGGAATCTCCCATATATGGGCTTTTTCATGTTGTACATGAAGTGCATCTTCATTATCCATTGTAACAATGGATAAAGAGTTCCAAGGCACTAGGATAGCAGGAGAAAGGAAAATAAGAGCCAAAATGGTGACAATCCAGGAGAGTGTGTGCGGAGTTATCAAACTCTAATGCACCATGTTTCATAACAATAGGAATACTTACACTACAAGAACATGGGGGTTTTCTTAGGTGGCACATTAAAAGATTCAGTTCACACTAAGCACTACTAAGTTGTTTCCCTTGTATTGATAGATTGTAACTTTATTTACAAATTTCATAGAAATCACGCCATTCAGAACTTCAGTTCACATCCTGTGGATATATGTTTTTCTAATTACTGAGTGGACTGGAAATTTCTCAGGTGCTATTCAATTAATTGCTTCACTTCTGCAAAGTTGTTCCTTCTGCAAAATTGCACTGAGATTCCCGCAGACTAGGGGTCGATAGCCCGTAACTTGCCCCGTGTATGCCCAGATTTCCCTGTATGTGGCCTCTTTGAGGGCTGTGAACCTTTTCCCAGGATTTGTGGATCTCCAGCAGTCTGACTGCTCTGTGCAGGCTGCAGAGATGTCCCAGCCCTGGATGTGTCCACGGCGCTGGTGCAGACCACCAAAGAAGCATGTCCATGAGTTCAGGGTGAGTTGGCCTTACAGCACACGTGCTGAGACGGGGGTCTGTGCGTGTACTCAAAATCTCATGGGCTCCACAAGCTTTGGGCTTAATGGAACATTAAGTGCTGTAGGCCTGACTTTTCTCAGAAACAGGTTATCTGTATTTCATGTGTGCAGTTGCTCTGAGGTATCCCAGATGCATCAATTTCCCTGCGTTTGCATTATCTCGGCAGAAATCCTGGACAGAAATATGGGAATCCTGCCTCTACTACGAGCAGCACTAGGGAAAGAGGAAATGAGTATGACACTACATTAGCATGCAGTATATTTACACTAAATTGGCTGTTGTAATCTTGGTTGAAGTCATTATTCCTGTCCTGGCTGGGCATCACTTTATGCATTATAGTGTTATTTTAATTCTGCAGGTTATTTCAGCTTGCCTTTTTTTTCCCCCTTTTCTCCGCTTTCCAGCTGTGAGATGTGTTGCAATCTGATTGTCATGCCATTCCCAGCTTTCCACCCCTCTAAAGTAAGAGATTATGTCCTCTTTTCAAATTCTAGGTGCTGGCACTATGCAAGGTGAAAGACTGCATAAACAGGAAATATAATTTGTACTTCCTTATTAATACTGTATCTCTGCTATCATTTGTCACCTCCTTTGTTACTGTGAGTGCTGTGCAGAATCTCATTAGTGGTCATGCTTTCTGGTTTCTGTTCTCTGTTTTAAATCTGTTTCTCATTTCCTGGCTGTTAGATTTTGCTTGAGGGTTGTTTTAATTTATGGTATTGTCATTCTGACTCCTATTTGTGGTGTGAGATGACGGTCTGTGTGCATTTCTAAGAGTTCTTTTAGTTTTTCACATTCATGTAATTCTTTCTTTCAAGTACTCCCAAGTTCATGTTATTTTGCATAATGTCATTGCTGTCTGGATAAAAATTATTGCACTTTAAGCTTCAGTAAAGACGATTATCATCTGATTTAGAGTATTTTGAGTTTGCATTTTAGACGGAATTTTTTGACACTGGGCTTTTTCCATTCTGGCAAATGAGCAATTAAACACCTGCACAGACGTTACTGAGGGTCTTTCAAGAACATTTCGTTGTAATCTACAGGGCAGTGCTTTTGCAGTGAGGGATCAGAACATTCAGGTTCTGGTGGGACAAAGGAAATCAATGGCTGGTGGGTGCTCCTCTGTATGGCATCAAGAAATAGTGTGTTTGCCACAAAGTAAGAGAAATTATTTTGATAAATTGGCCCAAACCTTCCTTTTGCCTCTTGTAATTATAATTGAGCAGCAACCATCTTCCATTTAAAAATGAGAACTGTATATGAGGACTGTCAATTTATAATATTAAACTAATCATAAGTTCATCTTCCCAAGCATAGAAATGTCTTCAAGTCATGAGGTCTTCTGAAACATTGAGAGGGAGAAGAAGTGTTTCTCATTTGGCTTCCCTGCCTTTGGGACTTATATTCACATGATCATATTTTATTCCATAATTATGTGGGTTGAACATATACTCCAGTTTAATGACGTGAATATCCAGTTTCAAAAGATCTGGATGGAAGAAAGGGTCCAATATTTGTAAGACTTCAGTAATTTGGTGATGCTGACATGTCTGGTATTTTTTTTTCTTTTCTTCATGGGTTTAAGAAAATTGTGTTTCTCTCCTGGGTTGCAGGGTGAAGTTTGTGAATGTAATGTTTTCTAGCACATGTCCACTTAACTTTGTTGTTTTCTTAGGCAACAAAAAAGCTTTCAGAATTTACATATCAGACAAAGAACAGCGCCTCAAATCAGCCACTTCAGGTAACAAATCTGAGAGCATTGCAGATAAAACACAAAACTTGTTTCATAAGAAGCCTGAAGAGGTGTAGATTGGTATGAAAAGTATTGGTTGATGTCTGAGTTATGCAACAATGTATGTATTTGAATATGCCCAGTTTTGCTGATGTTTATAAGTGTCCAGACAAGGTAATGTTAGGTTTGATGAGGACTTCTGAACACTGAGCTATTTTGACTCGGGACTTTAAACACATCACTTGACTGAAATGTGTTTCTAGTCAGTGTGGTCTTGTCCATGCCATCTTCTTCCTTTTGGAGAACCCACAGTGCAGGCTTGGGTTGCTTCATGACAAGCGCGGATGAGTTCTTCAGGGACATGAAGTGTGGATGAGGCTTTGTCCAACATTTGGTGGAATTTTATGAGGAGAACAAAGATACACCATTCCTCCACTACCTTCTAAACCCGTGCTGCAAAACACGGGGCTGTCAGAGCCACCAAAGAAAAAGCTGCCAGAAATTTTAATATGAGTAAATTGAAATTATGTAACCACTAATCTTCTCGGAAAAGAAGGGGGAAGGTTGTATGTGGGCTTGTGTTTGTTTTTTTGTTTTTTTGTTTTTTTTTTCCCGGGAGTTTACTGCCCTATCTTTTACACAAAACAAATAAAAATCTTAAGACAGAATGACAGCATGGGAAGTATCATCTTGATTGCTTAAAGATTGATACTTATAAATGGCTAGCAAACTTATGCAATGAGTGACGTCTGATTTCCTTGGCAATAGTAGACGAAATGTTCAGCATATAACCATGCATTTATCTATTTTACTCAAGCTACTGAAGATTCTCGGTGGAATTGTGGCCTCCCTGGCAGCAGTTTAATATTGAGACGTGGTTCCAATTCTCTATGAAGTTACAACTTCATACGTAAATGTTGGTTATAGAAACTGGTACGACTAATTAAAAACTCTACTCGGTGTCAGAGGTATCTAAGGAGACAGTCACAGCTGAACAGAGAACACTAACAAGTGTCAACTTGTTAGAATCACAAATCTAAATATTTTAGGTCAAGCAAGCCTAGGCTGTGTTGACAGATCATTGGAGCTAGGCAGCTCCTCAAACAAAATCAGACAAGATCAATTTTGTTAACTAACAATTTTACACCAAAGAAATCTGCAAAGTATTGAGAACCCAGCCTTCTTTTGATTTCAGTGGTCGCCGGCTTTGGATATCTCACATGCCAATGCAACCCAATTAACCCTTTATTTGTATGATTCAATTGTTTCATAAATAAGTATGAGACAGAGCAATATTTGAAATTATGAAATGTGAGAACAGTGGTCCAAAGGCATGAACTTCTTTAATTAAAGAGGGAGAAAATGGGACTCCATTGCTGACACCCTATCTTCGAACTTGCATAGCTAAGAAAATTTACTATATGAGATGGCAGACCACAGTGGAAGCTGCTAATCAGAAATCCTGGAAACCCTCGATGTTGGAGTCATCTGTGGAGCCACTCGGACAGTCTGACAGCGGGAGCTGAGGCACAGAAAGGACAGATTTATTCCAGAAGTCACTAAAGGGTTCTCAGGGAATAAGAGAGTTACTGACCAAAGAAAATATTCAGTTCATATGTGCTCTTCAGAGGGTTGTTTCTCCTCCTGGCTGGAAATGTTTTATTGCAGGTATCTGGCAATTCTGCTGTAATGACAGTGATACAGTGCTGAAGAAAAAAAAA
>VXAY01002459.1:1352535-1371858 GCA_013399855.1 Oxyruncus cristatus | reverse complement strand
AAAAAAAAAAAAAATTAAAGCAATGGCAGCGGAAAAAACTTGAGTGGGACCATGAGCTGAAAAGCAGTTAGAAGGGAAGAAATAATACCAAGAAAGATGATTTTCAAAGTCCATTAAAAATTCTGATATTAAACTGTCAGCAAGAGAATTCAGATTCATTTCTGCTGTGGGTACTCTCAAAGAACAGAGTCTGACCTCTCCTTTTATTATTATTATTTTTTTGGAACTACTGAGCATTTGCTTCTCCTGCTGACTTTAAATAGAAGCCTTGGGGACTCCATGCTGTTAAGAGTGAGGCCTGTGATCATTAGCTGAAGGACCTGATCATAAAAGGGATTCTTATCTGAGTCCTAGGGCCTCTTTGCATGGGGCTTTTCTTGCAAAAGAAAGGAAATAGATGAGAAAAGACACAGTCCAGATGCTAAATTTTTACTACTTCATCAGTCTCTGACTAGACCTCATGCTTTCCATGACCATCATTCTGATCTCTTCTTTCCAGCCTTTCTCTTCTCATCTTCTCCACCTGAGACACATTCTGTATCTGAATTTTTGTTCTCTTCCTCACTTTCTTGTCTTTCTTAGCAGTCTTTTCCCATGCATTTCTTCTATTATTTCTCTTATAATTATTCTGCTGCTTCCCTATCCATTTCTGCCCCTCTGACAAGATTAAAAGAGGGGGGAAATGCCTGACAAAATCCCACATACCCTGGAAAGTACAATTATATTTGCTGCCTTTCATTGCTAACTATTCTGGACAAAGGGATGGGGAGAATCCAACCTTGTATCTATCAAGTTAACATGGGTTGGAGTCCTGCTGGAGAGGTGCATATACAGTCAGGTATTTGTGTCCTGCCTAGCACAAAAAGAGTCACACACATGGCTGGTTGTTCATTAGGTTCTATCACAACAACCATAACTAATGCCATGGTGAATCAGTCGACCATAATTTTTTGGCTTCCATAGCTTGCAAAGATGAGTGCATTCAAAATTCACAAAATGAATTATTAAATTGGTCCGTGATTACTTCGAATTTGTAATTTCGTTCTAAGACATGAAGATTTAAATAATCCATTTAGTCATCGTTGTTACATATTAATTCACTGTTTGGTTAGACTCTGGGCAGCCTACCATGTTAGGGTCATTTTAACTACTGTTTTCATTAACGATTATTATATCTGCTCCTGAAGTGTATGCAAATGAAGGGTAGTATGAATTTGTCAGAATTATCCTAACTTCATTCCATTTGTCAGGCATAGCAGGCTTGTGTCTAGTTCATTGTTTTGGGAAGGCTTTTCTGCACTTGTCTCTTTAATTCCATTTTACATGCAGGGCTGGTGGTTTCTGCACTGCAGCCCACGCTTCCCATGGGGGTTTTGTTTGCTCGTGAAATTGCCTCTGATGATAACACCACACGTCAGGCCTGCCTGTGTATTCCTCTGTGTCACTGTGTACTGCCCATGCACGTCCCCTACACCACTACATCCCTTTAAGAATATAGTATTATTTATTATGACAATACCTAGTCTAAAATTCACTGTGTAAGTTGAGGGGCAGAAAATGTTCTCTCTCCAGAGAGTGCCAGTCTGCACTGAAAGCAGAGTTTACAGAAGAAAGAAAACCTCAATGGATTTTTTTTATTCCTTTTTACATAAAAGTATGATAAAGAAAAACCTTAATTAGCACAACAGAGTTGTTCCTTGTAGCTACAAAAAAATACTAGAAATTGTTAAGCATGATTTTGTGTTTTACTGTACACACAGAAATTTTTAGCTGGCTGACTGATTAATAGGCTACAGGGAGGCTGATGATGGCACAATGACACTTGGCCGGTGATGTTGGTTTATGTGCCTCCTCCATCTCTTCCTCACTGCCACATTCATGGAATATAAGAAAAACAATGAATTTTACCTTGGTTATAGTGCTCCAGGTACTTTTCCCTCTCCTTCCCTCTCCCCATCTCCTGCCGAGAAATGATAAGTTAACACTAAGGCAAAGAGGTCATTATGGTGGCAGAAATGTCAATGCATCTGCCTTCTTGGTAACAGACCTTAAATACTAGATCTTTCTTTCACATTTTTACAATCAGTAACTTCACTGATGTTACTCCTAATTTCTTTAAACAGGTGTGAGTTAAAGCAGAATGATACGTTCCTCCATATGCTTGTCCCAAAACTTTAGGGAAGATAAGCAAAAAACTTATATCAAAATCCATAAGCTTTTGATAAAATAAGAGAAGAGGAGATGCGAGTTTGAAGAAAGCTAGCAAAGCAGCAGGGAAAGCAAGCAAGAACAGCTTTGCTGCCTGGGGATTTCATTCATTTTCTAGTCTGTCTTGCGAAAGTGGATTTCTGCTGCCTGGGCAGGCAGGCACTGCACCCGAGTGCAGAAAGGGAAGAGAGGGGCCTTCCCTCTATCCACAGTCCCTTCAGGGATCCAGACCCTGCCAGGACTCTTCTAGTGCACTCCAGAAATAAAAGTGACACTTTTGTTTTCCTTCAAGATTATTTAGAAATTCTACTGTATGGTTTGACAAATTTTGATGTGAATTATGTAGCAAGTGACTTACAGCTGTTATTTACTATAACTAAGAGACCCAAACCAGCTTCTTCATTTTGCTTTAAGATGTCCAAGTCTTAAACATCAATGTTTTATGAACCCATAATGGACCAGGCCAAAAAAGCTTTATGCACTCAACAAAATCGAAGGGCTTCTACTGTAGTCTTCCATTAAGGTTGTGTTTTCCTACTGTTTTCACCTTCACACTGTCATGCATTAAGAAAAATGTTTTCCATGAGTAGGAACTATTTTCTTCTGAAGGGAAATATGTTTGAAAGCCACATCAGGGAGTCTGAAAATGTTAGTATGAGAAACTCCACTTTGAAATAAATTAGAAGTCAAAATTTCTTGTTCAGTTTGCTTATTATAGGCCATAAGTAGTCTAATTGAGATTCACCTTCAATCTCATAGAGTGCCAGACTAAAGCCTGATGGGGTTTTATTCTTTGGTTTGGTTTCTTTTTCTGCCAGTAGACGGTGTGGATTTTTCATCTCAAAATGGAGCAAATAGCAGGTGTACACTGATTCCTCTTTCTTCAACAGTTGGTACACACCTTTTAGCTTTACTGATAATGTGTTTAAATGAACAGTTTAAAATACCTGAAGAACAGATATTCAGATTTTAGTGAAATTTGGTGATATTTAGTTATCTGCCTTTGAAAATTCTTCTTCTCATAGTTCTACTATGTTGTGAATGAGAGATTATATTTCTTTTTCCTGGAAGGAAAGGCAACAACATAAATACAAACACTGTGTAAAAAGTTTCCCTAAAAAAATTTCTGCCAGTTGATCTCTTTCCAACCATCCCATTTGCAAGATTCCTACAGGCTAAAAGGGAGGAAAAGGGAGGTCTTGAAATACAGACAAATGTTAGCGAATGGAGGCCGTACAGTGCAAAACAGGATTAATTTCACCTAACTTTAGCCATGTAGAAATTCTTTGTGTGTGCTTTCACCATAGTGAAGAAAGAAAAGCATCTCCTGGACAATTCATCACAGCAGTGCAGGAGCAGCTTGTCCTGAGGACTCGGCATGATGCCATTTAGTACAGGGAAGAGGCTTTGGACTAACCTGAGTCTAGCCAAGAATCCATTTGCAGTTGGGTGCATTAGTTGCATGCCTGGAAGGCTGTTTCCAGCTGTGCTTCATCAGGTTGCACTGTCCAGGCTGCTCCACGAGGTCAACCAAAGGGTTGACCCTCAAGGGTCTTCCTGACCTTGTGCTAATGGGGGTGAGTTCTCCCACAGGTACTTTTCTGCTTCCATTTTAAAATATTCCTAGGAGCACATCTTGATGTCAAGGTTTTAGATAGCTAAAATTAGGTGTAAAATGAATCTCTGAAGTATGGAAGACTTTCTCAAATGTCATTGATTCTGAAGATGTTCATCTTCAAGCATGTCTCAAACCTAGAAAACAGGCAATATTTCAGAAATACCCATTTCTCCCTCTCTCAATTTCAGAACAAAGAGGGGAAATGAAATTACTCTGCCAGTAAAAGAAATGTTCACAAAATAAATAATTCTTTGTATTCATCATCAGGATCTGCTGGTACACATAATTTGTGACTCAGATTTTTAAAAATTATCCCATAGACTACTGTATTTCATGAAAGGCTCTTGACTGCAGTGATTACCAAACATTGTTTTCCCCATAGCTGACTGCTTCTAACTAAGGAATTTCCAGTTGGAAAGTTGTCCCACTTGTGCAAAATACTTTCCATCCATGACAGTGCTGTTTCTCTGAACCTATTAGTGGTATTTGCAATTTCTTGTGTAAAGGAAGCTGCATCCTGAGAATTTGCTTCAAGTATTGTGTTGATGTAATGTAGAAGCAGAAGATAGAATCATGCAGTCATAGAATGGTTTGGATTGGGAGGGACCTTAAAGATCATCTCGTTCCAACCCCCCTGACACGGACAGGAACAACTCCCACTAAACCAGGTTTCTCAAAGCCCCATGCACCCTGGCCTTGAACACTCCAAAGAGTGAGGCATCCACAGCTTCTCTGGGCAACCTATTCCTGTGCCTTACCACTCTCAGAGGGAAGAATTGTTTCCCAATATTTAATCTAAATCTACCCTCTTCCAGTTTGAAGCCATTCCCTTTGTCCTGTCGCTGCAGGTCCTGATGAACGGTATGAGATGATTGCAAGGGTGATGGCTCCTGATGAGAGCCATCTCCCTTGCAATCACCTGTGCCTCTGCAAAACTCGTGGAAGGGTTTTCTTGGCAATCACAGCAGCCCTTAAGAAGTCAGATCCAAATGCATAATTTAATGAGAGGTTCCCACAGATCTGCTCCTGTACTGCGATGCAGGCTGTCTAGGCTCTTGTGCTATGGGTGGTGGTGTATTCTCTTGCACTTTCTGGCTATTTCTTTAATTACTATCAAGGCTATCAAGGGAGTTAGGGGGTTTTTGCAACTTTAAAAGCCCATGACTTTACATTGGGAAACAAGCTTGTGAGGCATTGCCAAATGAATAGCAAAGGGCCGCATCCAGCAGCAAAATCATCTGCCCAAAATGTTAACTGAGCCCTGCAACAAGCTGCAAAATTTGATTCTGTCCCAGGGCACAGGTACCAGCACAGGGAGGAAGAACAAAATATCTGATTCTCACTGAGGGCACAACTCCAGAAAGAAGCCTTGGGGAAGTTTTCATCTTTCAGAGATTGAAAATTTAAAAAAATACAATACGATAACTGTGGAACAAAACTCAGCGTTCAAAGTTCAGCCCTCATTGTGTATACCTGCAGCTTTTCAGGTGAGATACTTGTGCTAAAGGTTTCCCTTAGTATCATTTCTCCTCTAAGAAATCCTAGTCTAAAAGGTGGAGAAGCTCTCTAGCATGTTTTGTACAGGTTTTGCTTCACCTTCTTCATTCTTTCCATTTTTTTTTCCTTTCTCTGTTTCTCCTCTTTCTAGTGTTGCAACATTTTTAATGCATCTAAAACTGAAAACCTTCTCAAGCCAAGGCATACACTTAATGCAAAGAGAAAAACAAAATATTGAAGGAGAACATTCTAAAAATTAACCTACCCAGTTGCTGCTCAGTAGACTGGAAGTTTAGAGAGTAAAGGTATGCTTTGAGCATTTAGAGTGAGTTTAAGATCCTAATCCCTGAACTATAAAATCACTGTACTTTAAAATACAGTTGATACAAAGAAGGAGGAGCCTGTGGGACCATTTATACAATTAAGGCAAATCATGAATGCATTCTGCAGAATCAGGATATAAATGTTTTCTTTCATTTATATCAGCACACGAAGTCTGAGGGTGCATTGTCCTCTCTTGCTGTCACATACAGATACATTTAATGTCATTGTAAAGGCGATACATTTGATACTTACAAACTGAGAATTTGTCCCCATCCTTTCTTTCAGTTGCATTTAACTTTCTTAAGCCTCGCTGTACACACTGAAATCATACATGCAAAGACTTAGAAGTGCTACTTTGACAGCTTTCCCTAATGGGGTCTAATCTGAAAAAGTGGGTTGGTCACAGGAAAGAAGCTCTAGAAACTAAAACAGGGCTTGATGAGCACCTGTAACTGAACCATAGCTGATTGTGTTTCACTTGTGAGGATTATAGTTAAACCTACATCTTCTGACTTTCCGAGTCAAATTGTGCTAAAGTCAACTCTGTACATGTCCTACTTGCTGACTAAATGCTTATACCTTTAAGTACAGTGACCATGCTCACAAACAAACCACTCTCTTTTTCTTTCTTCCTTTTTTTTTTTTTTAATTTTAAGGTGACATTCATTCAAAATATTTTAAAATCCATTTTACAGAACACTGAGGTTTTTCAGATCACTTACTAAACACAGCAAAGAACTGGCTGCTCACCTTCAAGGAAAAATATGCAGAGAGGTCTGCTTGAGAGAAACTGTTCAGAGGTAGTCTGTGAGGAAAAAATCCTGCCTGAATGCCTTCTGCTTGTTCTTTTTAGGAAAAGGGCAGCAGTAAGAGATTTCCAAGGTAGTTTCTTGTGAGAAAGGAAGAAAATCCTTCAAATCTGCTTCCTTTGAGACAAATCAGTTTCTCCTATTTAATATAAGCTGGGAGCATGAATTAAATCCCAGAGTTTGACTCAAACTTTATTCACGGTTAAAGGTTCAACCCTTTCTCACATATATTTTTCCTGTCTTTTTAGTAAAGCACTTTTTCCTTGTCCAAACACCTATTGAAACTGTGAGTGTGTCTCTTTTCAGACAACGGATGTCCACAATCAGCAATAGTTTATTTTATATTTATTGAGCTATGCAAGCTTGTTTGCCGTGCAATGTTCTTTATATATGGAATTTTCCACTGTAGCACAAATGCAGATTTGCTTTCTGGGGTATCTTTCTGTCACTAAAGTTTCTGCTGGTTATCATGCAGATTTAACACAACTGTGTGTTTCTCAGAACTTTTACTTTCTTGTTGCTTGGGATGCCTCTGATGTCAAAATCACTGCAGCAGCTGCAAACTGTGTGACCTCATTTAGTCCCCTTCCACTTAATGCATTGGCTGGGACAGATTTGGAGCTCAAGGATTGTCCATGTTATTAGAAGACTGGCAGTAAGATAACAACACGCAGATTTTATGTGTGCACAAGAAAGTTTTTATAGAACTGATATATACAAACTTTTTTTATGAGGAAAAAAATTTTGTGATCCCAGTGGCAACAGGAGAGAGAATTTTAAAACAAATATGCCCCCAGTTCAATCCCCTTTGACCCATATTATTCAGTAATTAGCTGAATGTCAATGTAGAACAATAGCATAACTTGCCTTGCTGCATCCATGCCAGGATTATTTTTAAATTAATGAGGTATGGTTTGAATTAGAGAAACTGGATCTAGAATGGATTTTAATAAGCAAAAAATGTTGGTAGGTTTAGCCAGGAGTCTGGTTTGGACTGTTTCAGAGAGAGGCCGTTTGTGAGTCCTGTTATTAAGGTCCTGATTTCCTTTCCCAGACACTGAAGAAGCTGCATTTGGAGCCAAAACCCACTCACTGTCCTGGAGCAGTTGCTGCTGGGGGCCTGGCTCTGCCTTCAGTCCCCATCCCAGGGGTCTCGTGAGAGGTTGCCAGCACTTGGGAGTCCCTAAGCAAGTGGCAGTGGGTGGTGGCTGACGAGCTGTTTTGCTCCAGCTGCTTCCCTGAGCTGACAGACTTCACCACCTTCTCTCACACAGGGAACGGGTCACTCCTCAGGGGAAGGCAGGGCTGTGGAATTCCACAGTTCTTCATTCCCCAGGTTTCTGTGGTTCAACAAACTCTCTGCAAGGCACACAGTGCCAACAGTCTGGATCAGTGTAATACCACAATTTAGGTGCAACAAGCCTTGAAGGGTGAGGCAAAGAAACTCTGACCCAGAGATCACTGAGCAAAAATCAACTTTGAAGGTTTATCCTTAGTTTTCAAAACCAGAAGATACTTCAGAAGCAATGAAAAAATACACTGAGGGGAAAAAAGTTACATAAAACCTGAAACACAAAAGTTCATTTTAAAAAGCTTTTGTATTTTTCAGAAGAATTTGCATTAAAATAACAACTTCTTAGAAAAAAAAAAAAAGATATTTTTAACCTGCTTTTCGATCTGTTATTTTCAGTCTCCATAATTCTGGTGATCTCAGCAGATAAGCATTTACTGTACTCCATCTGCTTCTTTTTTATTCAGCTTTTTCTTCTTACTCCCTCAGATTAACTTGTAGAATGGAGAATATAAACATCACCCGAATACTTCAGCACCAGATTAATTCAAACTCTCCCACTGGCAGGTTGCACTAACCTGGCTGACCGTGCACTCAGATGGGGGAGTCCTCACTGCCTTTTGCAGATTTTGCTGGGAAAATAGTCATTGGTAACAGGAGACAGGAACATCTCTAACCATCACAATTGTGATGATAGCTGGGTGTCTGTGGCCTTTGAAACATGGGGAAAGAATTAATTATGGAGATAGTTTATGGTGAAGAAAGGACCCCATGTCTGTGCTGTGGGACTTAATTTCCCAACTGCTAGAGGAGTTACTGCAGAACTGTTTATTTTTTAGGTCACCAACGAAACTGAATTCCCCCTTGTCTGCCACATGGTGCTACAAGCCAAACCTGTAAGATTCAGGGCTTTTCTGTGGATGAGTTGCTGAGAGACTTCTCCCTTATGAATCACATTTTATTTGGACTTTCATAATTGCCAGCAATTTGAATTTTCTCCCCTACAGCTTCTTCTGTGAAGACTAATCAATACAGTGAAATGATTTGTTTGTAGCACATTAGTTATTCTTGAGGTTTGTTCTTGCTTACACATCTGCGTGCTGTGGGTAATTCCAAGACAGAAACAGTAAAATCCTTAAATTTAATGAAGGACCAGTATTTCATTTAAGCTGGTTACATAGCAAAAATGCAGGTTTTAAAGGTTACCACCTTTAAAATATCTCAGTTTGGTTTGAAACACTAAAAATAGCTATATCACATTCTCTTCCCTTCGTTCATGATCCAGTCTGTTGCTAAGAAACCCCTCCTCAGGTGGCTTTGAACCTTCTCAGCTTTTTCATCTGTAGCTATACTACCTTGTCAAGCCATAGGATGCTGCTGCTGCGTTGCCAGAATTTATGTCCCTTTGCTGAAAGTAGTGAAGCCACTGTGCAGATAAGATGCTAATTCATTGGTGTTCCAAAGCATTATGTTTTCCTCTTCAGTATTTCTTGTCTCACGTCTTTTTAATTGTATCATTTAAGGTGCTATCTGGCGAAAAAAGTGTGCACAAGACAGAGGCAGTCATGAAATGCTTCAATTTGTTCTGGACACTCCCTTGTTGTGGCTTGGGCTTGTGCCATAAACAAATAAGCCTCTTCATATCCCCAAATGCGTGCCTTCCATCCAACTCCCTCCAGACTTCAACATGACAGTCTGTTTCCTCGCTGTAAACCAAGATGTTTGGTGGAGGGGTTTTTCTTCTTTTTCTTTTCATGCTTCAAATAAAGCATATTTCAGGATAGTGGCAGTGACACAAATTGCAGCCAGGCTGTCGGAGTGGATGGTTTCTTTTAAATATTGTTTCACAGAATTTAAGTTCAAGGAATTCAAACTGGTAGCTGTTGACTGACAGTCTCAGAAATAGGTTATGCTGAACACTGCATTTTTAGCCGCACATGGAATACTATATAAAAGTAACCTATATACATATGCATTTAAGTGAATGCATAGAATGTTTACTTATTCAGAAAGCACATCCATAGAGTGTGTAATACCATCGTCGCTTTAATCATTGCTTTGTTATCAATTTTAACGTCTGACAAACGTTGTAAATTTAAGCACATATTGAACTGGAAACAACTCTGGGGGAATATTTATGAATTGTCAAGTTAGAGTTTGTTTTTCAAATTAGTGAATTTCAAATCAATTCCAAAAGAAAGCAGTCATGGAGGGAAAGATCTCTGCTAGGAAAAATTAAGTCACAGGAACTGGATGATAATTTCAGAGGAAAAATAAATCTGACCATTAAACTATGAAGTTGCCTTATTAACTATCCTTGTGCTCTGAGATTTTCCTTTCTCCTCCTTCATTGTCCCGATAGATGTCTTTTCCTCTAACTCCTTTACAGTTTTGCACTGTAATATGGATGTATGTTTATATTGCCATATTTCTGATCGAAGCATGTGTTGATCTAAAGCTATCTGAGGAATTGCATTTGTATGTTTTGTGTTTGTTAGCATTGGGTCATACCCTCACCAGGTGGAAAATGCCGCAGCTTCTTTGACTTCAACACAACTGTACCAGGTGATGTTTTTTTTTTTTTTCCGTTGTTCCTTTCACCTGGATTTTGAGTACTTCTAAAAAACATACCAGTCTCTAAACATGTTTTTCAAAAGTGCAATGGAATGAATATTTTCAAAAAAAAAAATTAAGTTTCTGAATATGCCAAAGAAGTCTCAG
This sequence comes from Oxyruncus cristatus, assembly GCA_013399855.1. Taxonomy (NCBI): domain Eukaryota; kingdom Metazoa; phylum Chordata; class Aves; order Passeriformes; family Cotingidae; genus Oxyruncus; species Oxyruncus cristatus. The sequence continues at coordinate 1,361,390 of VXAY01002459.1, read as the reverse complement.
AACTGTAAGCCCTAATATTTACTGCTCCTGCAAACTGCAAGTTATACAACCTTGTTGTTCAGCATGATAGTTCTTTGTCTGAAAGGTTGAGGCAGGCTTGAAAATGTGCTTGTCTTGTCATATTGTGTTTTTATTTTCAGAGCTCTAATGTGGATAAAGAAAATAAAGAAAAGTGTAGAACAAAGTTAGCTTGGATTTCCTGTGACCTTGGGATATTTGGTGAAAATGTCTGTGATTTAAAAATTGAATAACAGACAAATAATTTGAGGTTGCTCTTATAGCTATATTTAACACTAGGAAAAGGTCAAAACTTTATGAAGTTTAGCCATGAAAGTCTCACTTCCTTCATTTGCCAAAAAAACTGTTGCCAAAGGTAACTCAGTATCTACAAACATTCAAATTAAAAGATAGATGAAGTTTTAAAATTCCAAGATTTCCTCTTGGGTGGATAGCTAAAGAATATTGTTTAAAGGATGGGAAAGTCGCTTAATCTGAGCAATGGGTTGAAGCACTAACTTCAGCCAGAAAGACTATATCTGAAACCAAACTTTGCAATAGGTTTCTGGATATTGTGGCTCTGCTAATTATTTAGAGACTCTTCTGTCATGAAAGCTAAACCCAAATGAATGATGTCCCAAAGCTTTTGAGAGGAAGAGAGAGAAAGATGGAAGTGGAGCAGAATCTGACTCAGCTTTTTGTATTTTCTCCACCAATCAAGCATTTTTGATAGAGTCAACAGTTCCTCTGTCACATTCTATAGAGGTTTTCTATTAAAAGAAAAACATTTAGCAAATACTTTTCGTCTTTAGCAGAGAGGAAATGTTTTACCGTACTCTCCAGTTACTGCTTCTTTTTGCTGAAGTATGTGTTAACATTTTACTCTGCTTGATTATCTATTCACCATTTCTCAATAGGGTTTTCTATCTAAGACACAAACGTGGTTGATGCAGGAACACACATTAGTACATGACCTGGCCCAATCCCCTGCTCAGAACAGGGTCAGCCAGAGCAGGTTACTCAGGGATGCGTCCAGTCAAATTTTGAATATCTTCAGGGATGGAGACTCCACAGCCCCTCTGGGCAACCTCTACTAGTGTTTGACCACCCTTGTGTCGAGTCTGGCTGAGATGGAGTCAATTTTCCCCCCACAGCCCTCACAGTGCTTTGCACTGGCAGCTACAAAGGTGTTGAGAACCCACCAGTGTTTTGGCTCAGCATCAAGGCCGTCTGTCCAACATTACACACACATCCCATTAAGCTGGGGGTGGGCAAGATCTTGGGAGGGCACATGGCCAGGACAGCTGACCCAAACCAATCAAGGGGATATTCCATACCCTATGATGACTTCTCAGCAACAAAAGCTAAGAGAAAGGAGGAGAAGGACAGAGGGGGGAATGCTCCTGTTCTTACACTTTTCTTTGGCAACAACAACAATGCTTACCGAGGCCTTGCTTCCCAGGCAGTAGCTGGACATCGCCTGCTAATGGGAAGTAGAGAATAAATCTTTTGTTTCCATTTGCTTCCATGTGGCCTTTGCTTTTAGTCCATTAAACTACCTTTCTCTTGACTGACAAGTTCTTTTTCGTCTTGTTTTCTTCCCCCCATCCTGCTGAGGAGGGCAATGACAGAGCGAATTGGCGGACACCCGACATCTCACCAAGGTCAACCCACACCCTCCTTGTAAAAGTGTTTTCTTTAGTTTCCTGTATTTCAATTTGGGCCAGTTGTCTCTTCTCAGGGGAGCCTAATGACAGGACAAGGTTCTGGCTCCATCTTCTTTGCTCCACCCACCAGAAACTTATTGATCAGATTTCCACTGAGCCTTCTCTGCTCCAGGCTGGGGAGTCCCAGCTCTCTCTAAATTCATTCTGACTACTCCCAGTCACCTTCTTGACTTTTATATATTTAAAAATGGTTTCCAGGATTGTTTGCCCCATCACCTTCCTAGGAATTAAGGTGAGGCTGACCAGCCTGTAGTGCTCTGAATACTCCATCTGGCTCTTCTTAAAAAGAGGGATGACATTTGCTTTTTTTCCAGTCCTCTGGAACTTTCCCCAGTTGCCACAAGCTTTCATAGATGATTGACGGTGGTCTCACAGTGACATGGATCAGCTCCCTTAGCATTCATGGGGTGCATCCAATCTAGTCCCAGGGGCTTGTGTACATCCAGGTTGTTTATATGTTCCCTAACCTGATCCTCCTCCAAAGGTAAGTCTTACTTGCTCCAGAATTCCATCAGGTCTCAGGGGCCTGGAATTTCTGAGAGCAAATTTTACCAGTAGGGACTGAGGTGAAGAAGGCATTGAGCACCTCAGCCTTCTTCATGTTCCCTGTCACCCCATTCCCTGCCCCATTCAGAAGTGATTCCACTGCTTCATTTCCCTGATCTTCCTTTTGCTGTTGAAGTACTTGAGGGAGCCCTTCTCGTTGCCAACCACGTTCCTCGCCAGATTCCAGTCCAGGTGGGTTATGACTTTAATAAACCCATCCTGGCAAGGTCAGACGGTGTCTCTATGTTCCTCCCAGGTCACCTGACCTTGTTTCCACCTCTTTTTCCTTCCTTTCTATGTTTGGATCTTGTCAGCAGTTCCTTCCTCTCATCCATACAGGCCTCCTGCCACTTTTGCTTGGCTTCCTCCTGCCCATGTAGATGGATCATTCTTGGGCTTGGAGAAGGTGATACTTGGAAATCAACAATTTCTTCTTCTCCCCTCTTCTCCAAGGTATGCTTTGAAGTCAAACCCTGAACAGATCAGTGTCTAGTCTCCTGCAATACAGGCTTGCAATACTAATTTTTGTCATGCTCCCTCCTCTTAGGATCCTAAACTCTGGCATTTCATGGTCACTGAAGATGAAATTGCATCTATGAGAAACCACCAGCCTCTGATCTATTAAGTGAGAAAGTAGGACCTAAATCTGACCTATCTGTGTGACAGAATATGTTTAAGTTTTTTGAAAATAATTGTAATGGGAGATCTGGTCTTCTAAAACTATGAGAATTAATCCTTCAGGGTCAACAGTATAATGTTTCTGGAATTTGTTTTTTATAACTTATTTCAGGGCAGGAGGTGAGGTTGAATGGGGAGGAAAAGGTTTCAGAGAAGTCATAGGGGAGCAATAAAAAATCTGGGTGTCCAGAGGCCAAACCACAGACCAGGTCATATGTGAGCCAGTTCTGTGCTCTCCCCAGCCCTCACAGAGAAAGAGATGATCCCCATTTCATGTACTTTCCACCCGTTCTCTCACTGAGTCCACAAAAATCAGATTCCTAAGGAGTGTAACAGGAGAGCACAGGATTAGGACAAGTAGGGAAACAGAGACCTCTGCAGTCTTGCCTTTTCCAGACTGAGAGAGGTCAAGTAAGAAGCAGACACTGATAGGTCTGCACTGAACTTTCTGTTATTTTATTTCACTTTTTTAGCAGCTTAGTGACAGAACTATCTGAGGAATGCCTGAACTAACTTTGATGGAGATTTGGTTAAAAATGGAACTGCTTTTCTGAAAAGATGGACTGCAGGAAGGATACACGTTACTTTCTATTTACATGCTATTGAAAACCTCTTGGTATGGAGTGCTACAATAATTCATTTATAGACTTAAGAATTTATGTTAAAAGACTTACTTGGTTTTGGTTTATGTAGCAGGTTCTTTATAACACATTGACAAGTAATTTTCCACTTAGAATAAGAGCTGTATTTCAAATCAGAAAGACACTCTTGAGAAAAGAAAGCAAAATTGTAAGTGGGGCATATAAAAATGATGCTGAAACTAACGGTTCCAATGCAGAAAAAAAAAAAATAAATGCTAGGGGATTTTTCAAGGAGATTTTGCAAAGAGATAGGTCCATTGTAAACTTGGTTTGATTTGTTTTTATAGCACTGTTGCCAAAAACAACATCAAAAAGTGCTGGAAAGGCCTTGTTAAATCAATTTAGCCCATTCCTCAAATCCCTGCCAGTGCAGGATTATTCCTCAGAGTGTTCTGTCCTCTCTCATTCTCCACTGTCTTGTCCAAGCTTAACTGCACATGACTCAAGCAACGGGTTTCCACCACTTCTCTAGGGAGATATTTCTACAGTATAATAGATCTCATTATTAGGAAATTTTACTAAATGTTTCTTCAGTCAGTTTTAATCCATTAATCTTACTGACATGCTACTGGATCACTGTAACCAGTACATCTTTCTTGCTGGTTTTCTACTCTTCAGTTACTTGTAGATGACCAGAGCACCCTCTCTTTCCTCCCAGTAATCACTGAGTTTATGTAGCCTACCAGAATTTAGAACCTATTTTTTTTTCACTATTCTGTACAGGACAGTTTTGCAGTTATTGCCATTGCTTTGCCAGTTTGTTGACTTTGATACCCTAGTTCTTTTCCTTCCCATTTCTATTCTTGTCTCATTTCACCTGAAAGGGACTAGTATCAGATTTCAATTACAGCAACAAGTATTTCTGATTAGTTCAGTCAACTTTTCTCTTTCCTGCTGAAGAGGGCTGTTAAGCCCATATAATGTGTCCTGGAAGACTGAGACAGGTTGGCATTTCGCTTGCAAAATGTTCTAACCGTTGGCAGAAATAAGGGTTATTATTAAAAATTAAATGTCATTTCATATTTTACATTTCACGATTTCACATTTCAAGTACCATTAACTATTTTCTGTTGCAGGACACTATGAGTTAAACTATGAATAAAAACTTCTTTCTACCTGGATCTAAAATGTTCCCTCATCACTTAATTATTGGGTCACAGTGTGCGGCCAGTCCCACACGGGGACTCTTCCCTGGGTTTTGTCAGGTTTGGAGGGTAGGAGGAGGCCATGACAACTCAGCAATAATTCATTTCTTTTCTGGTTTATAACGTGCTGCAATAGAACACTCTCAGGAGACCTGTTCATTAAAGGATGGCTCAGGTTTTCTCAGACATTTGTTTGTCCAAAAGGCTTTTGGACGTTCCAAAAATGAACCTGGCTCGGTTCAGGATTCAGCAACCAATTTAAGCACTGTAGAGAATGTGTATGGCTTACATTTTCATAGATTTTTCTCATTCACCCCTTAGAAATCACATATATGTGATGTCTCTCATCGAATCTGTTCACTCACTTTTCTTTCAGCCATCATTTTGACATCCACTGCAACTCTCATCTAGAAGGCATTTTGTTTCATTGTAAAAATCTGTGAAAATACAACAAGTTCAAACTATGGCTGGTTTTGGGGTTCTTATGTGTAAAAAGTAATAACAGAATTTATACAACTTTCATATATATGTATATATGTAATGGACAATATAACTACACCTGTTGTTAACTCATTACTGAAGTAAAAAAAGTTTTTTTTGCTTTTAATGGAGAAAAATATGGAAAGATAGAGCCTTATTTTCTGCATATGCTGTGCTGTGTTAATCAAGTGGTCAAGTGGAACGTGTCCCTGTCCACGGCAGGGGGTTTGGAACTAGATGATATTTAAGGTCCTTCCAACCCAGGCCATTCTATGACTCTATGAAGTGGACAATTTCTGATGCTTACAGGGCTGCTTCTTCTTTTTTTTTTTTTTTTTTATATAAAGGGCTGCACTGAAAAGAGAGGAGCCAAGCAAAGGAGAAATGATTACATGTTACTTCTCAGCAAAATGCAAAGGAATAATACTTGGATGGCAGCATTTGGGTGGATAAGGCAATCAATACTGTTTCATGTAATAGTTGAAAACTTTGCCATATGGTGATCACCAGCAAACCTCAAGGGTCATTAAGAAGGGAAACTGCCCAGTTATCTGACTTGTTGACTATGATTTGCAATCCATAGAGACAATGTTTTCCATATACTATTGTATATACCTTTTGTTTCTGACTACTACCTGTCCTTTCATAAGTGTTAAAGCCCCACTTTCAACAGTGTTTTAAATCTCTTGCACCCTCACTAGTTTTAACAGAAATAGGAGAGAATAGAGTAAAACAGGTTGGGATTTGTCTCCAGAGGAAAAAAATCCAGGTCTGGCATTTAAGGCTACCACTAAAAAACACCACTTCTGTTAAGACTGACAAATTTGCTGAAGATTTACCTTGTAAAATTTGCAAAGAGGAGGAGATGCTAGAAACATAAGCAGTTTTTCACAGCTGTCAGTCTCAAAAGCAGTATCACTGACACAGCCACTGAGAGATGTGTCAAAGTGAAGAACAGGTGAAAGAGGAGCATCTGTGGTTTGACAAAGTACTTGACTAATCAAGTCAAAGATGGAAGCAATTTCAATTGCTGCTCATTATTATGATACAGGTGATTTCCATAGATGCTAAAGATCCAGAGTGGGTTCTATTTTTACTAGTCACTCTGCAAACTTTTCGAAAGACACTGAAAGGATAAACCTCACTAATTGTGTATAATTACTGGAAAGGAAAAAATATGTCCCTGGACTGTTTGCAGTCATGTTGTGTGATTTACCTGGGCTGCAGTACATTCACTCTGATAACTTGGACTCAGTGAATCTTCCTAAATCTACTTTTTACTCTATTAATTCCATAGATTTCCTTAATATTTGCCATTTCCAGTAACCTCATGACAACAGGCGAGCTGACTCTCTTCTTATGGATTTACATGGATTGGTATCCCTCTTTTCACCTCCTGTAGCTAAGTATAATTGGAGAATTACCATCTCCAGTGTCATAACCGTAGGTAACCAACTATGATCTATATTTTATTCTCCTTCTCAGTTATTCTGAATTATCCTGCCCTCTCCTCTCCCCAGATTTTGAAAAAAGGCTTTCATAGAAGAGGTAAGCTACTGGAATATGTAGCTCCCAGAACTTTAAAACAGTTGATTGGAGTGTTATTATCTTGTGGAGATATGTGGGTTATGTGGAAGGAAATTATCCTGGGGTCTAAATCGTGGTGTACATGCTGTTTAAAGGAAGTTATGAATGACAAAGACTCAGAGTATTTGCTCTATTGAAGGAAAAACAGTAGTGATTTCACTTCAGTTTCGTTAACTCTAATTTCTTATACAAGGAAGCATAGTTCTGCCTAACATCTGAAGGTTTTAAAATTATTTTTCTCATGTAATTGATCACCTCTATTTTTGTCCCACTACCAGGTTTGGATTACTTTATCTGACACAAATACTTACAGCCCAGCTCTGCCTTTGGATAGACGGGCACAATTCCCAGTGAAGTCAGTCAGGAGCTGTTCTTGGATATTTGAGAGAGTTTTGGAGGCCTTTAACCTTAACTCAAACAAATTTGTCATAAATAATTTTTAAATTATATTAGCAAAGAACTGGCATTTCCCCAGTGCAGTTGATTCTGTCTGTTCTGTATCTGTCACTAATATTTTCAGGAAATGTTTACAAGTGGAGTCACGTATCATATCTGATTAGCTGAACTGTAACCATGAAAGAAAACTGTCTTGGAATTCGGTAGCAAAGACTGAAAGTGCCTTTAGGAATTCAATCAAATTTATGCCCTAGTATGTGGAGAGAAATTTAGCTTTAAAATATGCTCTACACATAATAAATCCAATTAAATTTTCAAAGACTCCTTTGTTTAGCATTGGGTTTAAATATAGCATAACCTATTTCTTCCTCTACCTAAAAAACTCCATAAATTATTCATGTTACCTGTATTCAGTGGCCTGTAGATGAACCTTCCCAAACCACAAATGACCTGCTACAAAACAAGTTCATTTCTAGGCCGTGTGCACAGTGTCTGAATTAATCTTTCAGAGCCATAATTACAGGTGATGTAACATTTAGTGTGGCTGCATCAGATGATTTGTTGGTAAATCTGACATTCTGATCAGCCTGAGAAAAATCCTTAAATTTGAGTTTTCTGATATTAGAGAATCAAAATCCCTAAAAGTCATCTTTGTATTCTTTGGAATAGGTTCTCAGAGCAATTCTATGGTGCTCACCTCTAGTGTGTAGGATCTATTTTAGTTTATTCTCATAAGATTCTTTTGTTTTTCATAACATACAATACTAACATATTCCCAGAGGTTCAAATAATTTTCTCCTACTTGCCACTTAACTCCTTAAAAGACATTTCGCTTTCATAATTTAAATTCTCAAATTTTTACAACTAGTTCCTGAGAAAAGAAAAGAAAATCCCTCCCACGTTTGTTTTCTCTATGGGAGAAAAGAAAGGTTGGTTAATTCCCTTTTTTTGACTTCAAAGTGTGTGAAAAAAAGTCCACAGTAAGATAAAATGGACAAAACTCTGGATCTTTGTTGACTGCCTGGAGGCTTCTGGAAGAGAGATAATACTACAATACTTAGATCTCATTGGTCGTGTCACAGTTCCATTCAGAAAAAAGCTATAAATTATTTTGATTTATTGACAAAAACCTAAGATGGATTGTATAAAATTGGAAATTGTCTACTGCAGCTTACTGATTTTACTCTTGCAACCATTTACCTGATTCCTAATTCAGCCACTTAATATGATGTTGTTGTGGGTTTACTCTGGACTAATTTTTTCAAACCTTTTACACAATTGCTATAAGATGAGAGAAGTTTTAGACAGACGAGAGACTTGACGTGGGGGAATAATATTAAATTTATTACTAGCAGGATAAAAACTAAAGAATAATACATACAACAATTCCAACTAGATTTTCTTATGAAGAAAATGTTATGTATTTACAAAATTATCCCTCCCCCCTGTATCAGCCCAGGAGGAGAAAAGTCTCTTCTCTACTTTCAGGGTTACAGTTTCCCTAAATCAAATTTGCAGCACTTGAAAGTTTTCCTCTGTTATCTGTAGGGCAACAGCTCCAATCGGCCATAGCTGGAAATCTCTCTCTCTCTTTCTCTCTGCTGCACGTCGACCTCAGGACTGTCCCTGCTCCTCCCTGCTGGGCCAGGACCGGAGGC
>VXAY01002459.1:1285306-1352370 GCA_013399855.1 Oxyruncus cristatus | reverse complement strand
GCATAAATCCCTCACTGGGATCACAAGTCCTACCCGGGACACTTGCTCCAGCGTAGGTTCCTCTCTCCAAGGGCCACAGGTCTCCAGCAAGAATCTGTTTCACCTTAGGCCTCCCACAGAGTTACGGCTTCTTCTATGCACTCCTCTGCTCCGGCACAGGCTCCCTCATGAGCTGCAGGAGGGTCTCTCTCTACTCCAAATAATCTTCTACAGGTGGCAGGGGTTTTAGTTTTTAAGTCTTTTCCCCTGCTACAGGGGGAGAGGGGGCCCCCCTGGGCCTCTCCTCCCCCCTCCTGCTACACTGACCCAGGAGGCTACATCGCTATCTCTTGTTCTCCTCTGCTCCTCTCCGGGCTGGAATTTCTTCTGCACAACAGGCTTCTTTTCCTTTTTCTTAAATATGTCATTCACAGACGTGTTTCTAAAACTCGTGATTGGCTTTGGTCCGGAAATCTACCTGGAATTAACTATTTTTCAACCCCGGGGTGGGGCTGGTAAACCCACGACAGATGTGGACCCCCTTCACATTGCCTCAGGTGGCAGCCACGCTCAAGGCTGTAAGATGTGAGTAGGACTGTGTTCATGTCCCCATTTCCTCAGTTTCCAATCTATTGCAGCAAAATTTGTTAGCATGTATGAATCTCTCCCTCTCATCTTCCTCTTCACTATAAAGCTTTAGCTTCAACTTTAAACAGATCATCCTTTAATTTCCCTATACAGAGCCTGGAAACTAAACACACCTAGTTATGCCACATTATTTTAGGGAACTCTTTATAATATGTTGATGGAATGTATGTAATGGTTCCTACACAGGTTTTAAAGACATTGTCGTCTTACTCCTCACTACTTTTGAAAGCTCTGGAGGAAACAGAATTGCAGATTATATGTACTAGCCGTGGTATTATGAGATATGGCTGGTAACAGTAGAAATCTTCACTTTCAGCTGCTAAAGTACCAACTTTTCCTAGTTGCTGCATTTTCATTTTAAGAATGCAGGGAATCACATTTGGAAAAGGTCACAATTTGGAGAAGAATTGATCTGCAAGGCAGTCCTTTTGTTAAGTGTAGAGCAGCATAATAAAGCCTGCATTTTGTATGCCAAATGCTAAACATTTTTATTCTGCACTTCACTTTGCTTCTGCTACAGCAATGAAGGAATTCTATAGTCTGCAACAGCATTTTCAACTAGCAGTGAGAAAACTGACTGCTTTACAGCTCAACATTCAAAAGCTTTGCTGTTGACTTCTATGCCTTTTCAGTTATCCCATCATTCCTAGGACACTTGAACGTGCAAATCTATAGCTTGTTATTTGCCATTTTATTCTCAGTAAAGTTCCCAGACTGCCACCCAGTCTGGAAATTATGTGTCTTATTATAAAATATCAAATTTTACTGGGTAATTTTTTTTTTGAAACCTTAAAATATGAAAGCATTATACTCAGAACACCACTGATCTGTATCTTCTCATGGCATTATTAGAGAATAATGTCCATACGACAGCTTAACCAGAAATCTTCCTACCTACTTGAACTCATGGTATCTCTGTCCTGCTGATATCCAGTTGACTACCATCACAGACTCATAGAATCATAGAATAGAGGGGACCTTAAACATCACCTAGTTCTAACCCCCCTGCCGTGGGCAGGGACACCTTTCACTAGACCAGGTTGCTTAGCGCTCCCTCCACTTGGGCCTTGAACACTTCCAGGGATGGGTCAGCCACAATTTCTCTGGGAAACCTGTACCAGGGCCTCACCACCCTCACAGGGAAGAATTTCTTCCTAACGTCTGATCTAAACCCACTCTCTGTCACTTTGAAATCATTCCCCCTTGTCCTGTCACTACGTGTTTTTGCAACTAGTCTTTTTCCGTCTTTCTTGTGGGCTCTAAATCAATTTTCTAAATCAAAACCCTGTACTGGATCCTGGCCCAAAGCTTGTCATGGAAGGCTGCTTGGCACTTCTGCAATGGAGGCACCTGGATGTCTAAATAGACACGTTCAGGGTCTTGACTTATGATATCCACGGAGGGTAACTCAGGTCTGCTACTCTATTTGACTTTTTTTAACTGGAGAGGTCTTGAGGTCAAGTGCTGATGGCTTTGGAAAGACATAGCTCTAAATTTTGGGATCTTAAGTGAGAATTTCCAATGGTGGAATAAGTCACCACTTGCACTTTATACAACAAATTAAAGTGAGTTGTGACAGCACTTACACGATATTTTTGACTTACTAGGTCCTTTGGCTACATTTTATAGTTCCTTGGGCAGCTATACAGCTACACAAACCCAAAATGTAATAGATATCTTAAGGGAAAAAAAAAAATCCCCTGCTCTCAGAGGGCTGTTTGAATTGCCTGTGGTTTTTGAAATCTAATACTAAGGATCCAGAGAGCTACCATAACTTTTTTTTGCATACCTTGGCATCCCATCAGTATGGATAAAATCTACAAGCCGCTCCTTTGTGTCTCTTATGATCAAATGATACATGAGCCATGCAAATGGGTTATGATAAAGGCAGTCACCCTACTGTTGACAATTCTACTAAATAAGCTGTGCTTTGACGCTAATTAACTGCCCAAGCAAAAAAGTTAACAAGTATCTTACCAATTGCCAAAAATGCCCAGCCTTCGTTCAGCTGGCTTCTTTAACGGCAGACTGAGACACCCACACAGAATTCTCAAGCCACAGTCAATCTGCACCATTTGTTAGATCCCCCAAAGCATACAGGATAAAAGAAACAACTGAGATTGAGCATAAGGATTCATAACGCACTCAGTACGGCTCACAGTCATTGGGCCACCTATGTGACTTGAGTCTTTTCCAAACATATTAGTAAAAAATCCTCCAGTCAACCATTCAGACCCCAGAAGCCTTTAAAAACTCTTGGATCTTTTGCCAGATTCCAGAAAGCCGTAGTTACCCCGGCTGTTTTGTTTTGATGCACAGGTTGATTCTTATCCTTTCTACATTGTTTTTCCTGCCATTAAAAAAAAAAACATATTAATATTCAGAGGAAAAAGGAAGACAAACAAGACAGAAGAATTTATCTCTTAACTTCTGATGGATTGATCAGTCTAATTCCTTTCAGTTGTGTCTGTCACTCTCCGGTGTTCAAGGAATTTAATCCTACATATTTTTTCCATGTGATCTGATCAATTTAGGCAGCTCATGGACTACAAAAGTCCCTGCCCTTCTGCTCTGCCCTGGTGAGACCCCACCTGCAGTGCTGCCTCCAGCTCTGGGGTCCCAGCACAGGAAGGACATGGAGCTGTTGGAGCGAGTCCAGAGGAGGCCACCAAGATGATCAGAGGGATGGAGCACCTCTGCTATGAGGGAAGGCTGAGAAAATTGGGATTGTTCAGCCTGGAAAAGAGAAGGCCTCGGGATGACATATTTGCAGCCTTTCAGTACCTGAAGGGAGCCTACCAGGAAGATGGAGGGGGACTTTTTACAAGGGCCTGTAGTAACAGGACAAGCGGAATGATTTCAAAGTGACAGAGAGTGGGTTTAGATCAGACGTTAGGAANTGACCCATCCCTGGAAGTATTCAAGGCCTAAGTGGATGGAGCGCTGACCAACCTGGTCTAGAGAAAGGTGTCCGTGCCCACAGCAGGGGGGTTGGAACCGGATGATGTTTAAGGTCCCTTCAAACCCAAACCATTCCATGATTCCATGAAATTAGCAGTTGAGCAGAAGTCAGCACTGGCCACTGACAGTCCTGCCTTTCAGGTGCTGCTCAGGGAGGGCCACAGGGCCACACAGCTGCCTGGCCAAAACTGCAGCTGTGGAAATGCTGTAGATCCTTGACCTTGGACCGACAGAGCTGCTCTGGAGTTCCTTGAGGAGCTGATCCTGCTGGGAGGTGAAACTGTAATACAAAGGAACTGGTAGTTACAAAAAAAAAAAAAAAAGATTACCAGAACACCTATTGATGAAATACTGTTCCAGGGATGCTGGCAGCATTTGAAAAGTATTCCTGGTTGTGTTTTTAATAACACTGGCCTACAGAATGAGAATATGTACTCTGCTGAGCTGTAATAACACTGAGGAATGTCCTAGACCACAAACTGAGCATCGTAAAACTGTTGTTTTCACATTTTCCTAGTAAAATGCCATGGCATTGTAAATCTGCTTTTATTTTATTTGTAATGGCAGAAATGTGTTTATCATAAAATCAAACCCTCTTTCAAACTGTAGGCCATAGAACAGTGATATAATTCATCCTGTCCAGGATCATAGTTTGCATCCCTCCAGTCCAAACCAAAAACTGCAATATGCTACTTAAAATCCTGTACTTTCAAAACGCATCATAACATGCAGCACACATTCGGGTCTGTGCTGACGCTGCAGTTTGTGGCAAGGTAATCAGAAATGTATAAAGCAGTTAAATGACAACATGTGGAGTAAAGCACGACTATCTGGAATACTTGTGACAGGGGCCAGGTGTGAAATGGAAAACAGAACTGATAAGTCACAGTATAATTAGACGTGCTCAAGTTTCAGCTTATCGAAGCTGCCTTTCATCCGAAGTGCCAAACACTCAAGTACCTATTAATTAAATTTAAAATTATGCTTCATTTTATGAATCATGAGGTTGTAACAATTGAGTTCCTTGAAAAACAGGCCATTTTATTTTGTGATACAAGTATGCGTGAGCACCGTATCTTTATAGCAATATAAATGTGTGTAAATTTGCAAGGAAGGAATTAATGTGATTAGATGTATAAGAGCAGTCTGTAATGGCTCAGTTGTATCAAAATTTCACTCTCGGGTAGAACATTCAGCAATAAGGCATACCAAATCAGGAAAGAGCTACAAACTCATTGTGAATTGCAACATAAATGTTCTTCTATAAATTATGACAAAGAAAGCTTATTAGAAGATAATGGGATTCACTGTCACACCCTAATAGAAAGTACCATGCAAATAGCTACTATTTTCTAATTTTGTAGTCCTCCTGGTATGATGCCTGAAGTAAAAAGTGTAGAGGTTTGTGAATATAAGGTAAATTATGAATGGGGCATTCTGTAATTGTAACAAAATAGAGCCAAAAATGACTGTATTAATAGACCATTTCAATCTGTGCACTTGATTTTTCACTTGAGAGGGCAGCAGTTTCATCTTATTCCACTTGAGAGGGCTGATCCCTTTATAATAAGTACCCACTCCACTGTGAGGCATTGAAAACCAAGATCAAGCACACACTCTTTATGGCTCTGTTGTTCCCTTCTGGGAACCACCTAAACCAATTTGAATGGAGAGGTGGAAGTGGGAGAATCATCCCAAGGGCAAGAGGAAAAGACCAAACACACTTGAGGAGATCAGGAAAGGAGCAAGCTCAACCAACCTCTGAGCTGAGGCAGCCTCTCATGTTTTCATTACCTTCTATTCATCTCAGACAGCTCTACCAGAAGGATGACACTGCGGGATTTTTTTTAGAATAAGAGGAGCTCTGACGAGATTGCCTCAACCCATTTAAGAAGCCAAGCATACAAAATATGATTTAGGATACAAACTGAAACATGCTATGGATACAAAATTTGCGATAAAACTACATTACAGCAACTCAGTCTGAAAGAATCTATGTTCCTCTGTCGTATGAAATATATTGTACCAGGCTCTCAGTGGGGATATGTTTTCAGAGCTCATTCCCTTTCACAGAGCCACACAAATCTACACCAGGTGAGGATGTTGCCTAATATTGATTGTCTTCAGAACATTTCAGCAAGGGATTTAATTCAGGATTAAATGTGTATTTCCTCCCTTAACGCTTATATTGCATTCTCTGCATGTTCTTAAAATATCTATAGACAATTGAAAGAGAGGTTATGCATTGATCAATACTACAAAGGGAAGAAAGGGAACAAATCTGCTCGGACAAGGTCAATCAAGGTAGTAGATGCAGCTTTGAGTAATAAGGCATGTTTCAAGGGAGTTCAAAATGGTGAGAAAGGCTTCTGAACATTCATGACTTCTAAATCTCTGGGAATGCTTATTCCAAACCACCTTTAAAATGGGGTATTTCATTACTGAAGTCTCTAAGCATAGGATACAGTCAAACAGGCAGAGAGCCCTGGGTTGAAGAAGATTGCTAAGGAATAAATTCAGAATTAGTTGTAAAGGCAAATGAAAATATGTCCTTCAAAATATGCTTTTCCTTTTTTTTTTCAGTCTTCATGTTGTGAAAATATCCAGAGGACATTTCAAAAGGGCACTAGGAAGACAAGGGGCTACAAAGATGATGAAGGGTCTGGAGCATCTCTCTTATAAGGAGAGACTGTGGGAGCTGTTTAGTCTCGAGAAGACTGAGAGGAGATCTCAGTAATGCATATAAATATCTCAAAGGTGGGTGCCAGGAGACTCTTTCAGTTGTGTCCAGAGACAGGATGAGGAGCAACGGCCATAAACTAAAACACAAGAAGTTCCACCTCAGCGTGAGGAAGAACTTTACACTAAGGGTGTCTGAGCAGTGGAACTCCCCAGGGAGGGCATGCAGTCTCCCTCTCTGAAGACATTCCAAACTCACCTGGACAATTCCCATGCCACCTGCCTGGGATCCTGCTTTGTCAGAGGGGTTGGACTGGATGACCCCCAGAGGTCCCTCCTGACCCTAATGATTTGGTGAAATCTACCCCTCCAACTCAAGCAGCCTGGTATATAGAAGTCACTAATTATTAAGTGGAAATTGCTGGGGGTCTGCCATGGGTAAATTCAGACAACTGCTTGGGAATAGAGTCCACATGTGGGTGCTTGGAATTAGCAGTTTCAAAAAAACATCTATATCAAATAGCTCACAAATACCTGTAATTACTTGCAAAATCAACAAGGCTGCTTAAATTCCCAATTAACTTCCAGCATCTCCCTGGATATGCTGCAGATTTGGAGCTCTCATCATGCACTTGAGTAGCTTAGCAAGAGTTTAAAAGGAAGATGTACCACAGGGGATACAATTCAGCTAGGGCTTTTATGGAATTTAGTCCATAGAGGACAGGAATTCCTGAGATCTCAGAGCTGGAGTTACCAGGAGGTATATTGAGACACTTTCAATTCAATTTTAAAGTTTTAAAGTAATATTTACTTTATTCAGCTTTCAGATAAAAAAAAAAAATCAGATTTTAAAGCAGAAAACTTTCAGATAAACCATTTTTATTCAATCAAAACTGCTTATATCATAAAGTCTATTTTTCAGTCTGCTGTAGTAAGTGGTGAACCTGACGTAGCCAGATCAGTGTCAAAGAATTACAATGGAAGCAAGTGATAGTCTTCCACATTTAAAAGAACAGGGGCAGAGAGAAGACCCTTTGTTTCGCTTCTGCAGGGCTTGAAAGGAAAAATGGACTCATATTTGACACATACTTAATAGCTGAAGCTGGATGAGAAAGATCTTTTCAACAATTAAAAATGCCATAGTGGTTATAATCCTGGTAGATCTGGCAAGGTATGGTAATATTTAATATCTAGCAGAGCATGTTGTTTTAAGTGACAGGAAAGCAGATATTTAGAAAGCAAAAATAATGGTTCAGTTTTAGCAACTGTAAGTTGAACAGACTGTAAGGAACCCAGAAATTAAGGATTAAAGAGGATGTGTAAGTCCATATGTCAGAGTAAAGACAACTTCAGCTCATTTAAGTAATAACAACTGGAACACCTGAGTAGATATGTATGCTATAATTCCTTAAAAAATCAAGCAGTTAACCTGGTTCTTAGTGTCTGCTAGGAAAGATGCTGGGCAGGCAGTCCTCTGAAGGACTTAGAGGATTCTTCTCTCTCTGGTGACCAGTGATAGGACTTGAGGAAATGGAATGGAGCTGCATCAGGAGAACTTCAAATTAGACACTAGGAAAAGATTCTTCACTGACAGGACTGTCAGCCACTGGAACAGGCTCCCCAGGGTAGTGGTCATGACATCAAGCCTTCCAGAGTTCAAGGAGCATCTGGATGATGCCCTGTTTTCTGATACAAAGTCCTGTGAGGAGCAGGGAGTTGGGCTTGATGGTTCTTATGGGTCCATATCAATTCAAGACAGTTATGATTCTACAGTGCTGCATCTCACACACGTACTTGGATATGTTGATGACATCTGTTTCCTTCTCCTTTTTTTAATTCTCTGAGTATTCAAATCCTTGGGTTTTTTTTCCTTCCTGAAAAATTAATTGCGATGTTTGGCAACTGTGGCTATACAGGAGTTTGCCAGCTGTTAAAGGTCTCTCCTTGATTTACTATTTATGTTCTTTTCTAGGCCCAAAGCAGAAGCTCTGTCCTATCTCATCTCTTGAATTGAATGGGAAAGCCCTTTCTTCTGGAAAGACCATGAGAAATTCTTCAGCGAAACTGATGCAATCAGCAAACATCCCATCAACCCCCATGTCTTCTATCCATTGCTGCCCTTTTGGGCACAGCAGCTGTAGAGAATTTTAAGTGTAAAAAGCTACACAGGACACTTCTCTACAGTCTTTCAGTCTCTTCTTCAGCAGAATATGCACCATTATTTTGAAAACATTGCCTTGGCTTCTCCTCATGTCTCTCTCACGGGATTGAAAGCTTTGGCCATGTTTATTCGTTCTTGTCCCTTGGGGAAGCACATAATAGTATGTCTGCTTTACTTATAGTTTTGGGGAGAAAGGTTCACTGCTCTGATGTTCCAGGGGACAACTGTCACATTGTCCTCTCCTGCTGGATGAAACCAGTTCCCCATCCATTATTGAACATCTAGGGACCGCTGCAGTACAAATAATGTATAAATTCCGTGAAGAAATCCTTCTCTTCTGAGAAAGAAGGATTTTAGATCTGTCAATAAAGTGTTTCCTTGTCACACTGGGTAAATTTAGATGGATACAATTCACATTACTGGAGTTTAACTTAGCTAAAACTGGTATGGCACAGAAGAGTACCAGCCTCAAAGTTTCTGTGTCTGTTTTAAACTTCTCTTTATTTATGGTTTGGTCAACAACCCCTTGCTGGTGTGGTGTGACTGTCTCCTAATATTTACAAGCAAATATGGCTGAGGGGTGTGATTATGTACACTACCCTTAATATATGGTCAGTGTTCTAGGTAATGGAAGGGTGCTAGGAAGCCTGCACTTAACTGCCTTCTTTTACATGCATTGTACAGTGCTGTGGCAGTCTAAACTATAAAAAAAAAGACATTTCAAATGAACCTCAATTGCTGTGTTTTATTCTGGACTAAAAAAAAGAGAATTATTAAATGAGATGCTTCTGTGATTCAACATTCCTAAAATCAAAAAAAAAAAAAAAAGAGAGAGAAAGAGAGAGACAGAGAATGAGAAAGAGAAAAAACAGAAAATCAATAAAGCAAGCAAGAAAAAAAAGCAAGCAAGCAAGCAAGAACTGCCTTTTAGCCCAGAAACAAAGACTTTCTGCAAAATGGAATCATAAACAGAGAGGTTTCTAAGGAAAAATATTTATATCTAAAGAAAATGTTTGATAGTTTTAAAAGACTAGTGAGCCCAAGCTAAACAGGGATTAAAATATTAAATGTTCTGTTATAGAAAGGAAGCTAACAATCAATTTTTTTTTTTGAAAAAAAAAAAAAAGCAGAGTAGCATATAAATGAGGAAATCCGGGTTTCTTTTGCCCTTCCTAGGGCTAGTCTGAAGTTCATTATTTTGAAAGAATTCTGTAAAGAAATCTAAACTGTAAAAGCAGCTGTAAATAAAGAGTTTTGAAAAGGGAGGAAAATTCAAACTGTAGATGGATCCATATCACAGATATTCTCTGTAATCTTATGGGTCTGAATTTCTTCACTCAACGATATACACAGGAGAGTGGTTTTCAGATTTTAAAAATGTAGTCATACCTTTGGAGACTAATTAAACCTCACTTTTTGTTTTGATTCCATGCTGAATTTTCATCATGTCTGTGAACTATGTACTCCTCCCATTGGCAAACTTCCATTTCATCATCTTCTTAATATCATTTTTTCCTATCCTTTATTTAGAATTGATTCAAGGTACACTCTGATGCATGTGGGCAAACAGTTCTATTCATAAAGATCATGGAGAACACTCAATGGAATTGGTGTTAGGGATTAACTATTTGAGTGAAGTATTTTGAAACGGGAAGGACTCTGCCTAAGAGCCAGCCTTTATTGCTCTGTAAAGAGCAACAGTTTCCATATGCCAGGGAGAACACCAAGTGCAAAAGCTCGGAGTTCAGCCTGAGTTTTGTAGGGGTGTCTCCTTTCACTTTGCGTTCAAGAGGAACCAGACCGTTAGACCCCACGTCTCCCTCAACTGTTTAGAATGAAAGACTGAAATCATAGTTCGGTTATTTTGTGCTTTAGATCCAGCTTCTCTCTATATATTTTAATTTCATTAGGTTGCAGTCTGCTTAGAGGAGGAGAAATCTGGGTTGTACTTCAGATTTTGCTGGCTGACACTTCGCTACTATAATGGAACATGACTCATGGCATGTTTCAGCCAACAGCTTTAACTATGTACACGAGAGCTGTCTTTAACACATACTGTGCCCACTACGTTTTTCTGGGTCTTATCTTTTCTGCTCTCACTCTTATTTTTCTTTATGGTTAATAAATTGAAGAGATAAAAGAAGGTGATGACGTTGTAAACACCTTGTGCAAGATGTTATATAGGTTTCTGCTCGTTGCCATCCAGTGCCAATCTTTTTCTGTGCACAAACTGTTTTATAATTCAAATCATGATGAACCACACAATGTAAATACAAGAGAAAAGTCTGGAGAAATAAGGCTATTATTAGAGCTTGACTTCATATTGCAAACAAGTACTGAGGAGAACAATTTTACTTATTCCAGTGGCACAACTTTAAATTAATAGGTACTAGTCAAAGTGTTTAAAAGCTGCAGAACCTGAACTTTTTCCAACAAAGTTTATTATTTGTAACATAACTTTCCATAGATCAGCAAAATGTGTAAATAATGAAACTAAATAATTTGGCATTTCAAAGAAATGCAAAAATATTTTTAAGAAAAACAGAAAAAATTGGCTCTGGGGTCTTAGGATTTCTCCATTTCTTCACATACTGTGTCATACAAATTGTCACTGGTGATTTATCTGTTTGGGTTTTTTTTAGTTTTTTCTCCATCCTGATTGTGTTTTCTTACAATTTCCACCAATATTGTCATTGCCTGAGTAGGTCACCGTAAAACTTATTTTGGAGAATTCTTTGCTCATGGTTTGATTGTGGGAAGCTTACACTACTTGATAAGCCCTTTTGATTTAAAATGAGTCACATGAGAGGAATCTCCCCACTGATTAGACACAAATTGTTGGTGTCAACAACAAATAACTCATAAAAATTTATTTTGATAAGATCACAGAATAGTTTAGGTTGGAAGAAACCTCTCTAGGTCACGTGGTTCAAACCCTGCTGAAGTATTTTTATGCACAAACACTGATCACAATGTAGCTTTCGTGACTATACATTTTAAACTCTTTTATAAACATATCTGCAATACATTTCTGGCGATGACACGTGTTGTCAGTATCAAAATTCAAAATATAGAACTTAAACAGTCGTATAAATGTTTGTGTAAAATATATTTTTACATCTCTTTAGCTCTAGTTACAGTCTTACTTTTTTTCTCTAAAATGTGAAACCTTTTTTTTTTAAAAAAAAATGGTTCTGGAGGGTGAGCTTTGTGTCAGAATAGTAAAATCATTTTTGCTTGAAAAGCGAGATTAAAAATGTATCAAAATACAGAAATGCTATGCTGACCTGAGCAGTAATAAGTACAAAACAACTGATTAGTTCATTTCTGGTTATGCTCCATTTAACTGTTTTCTGCTTGAACCAGCTTTGAAGAACTGCACAAACATGAAAATTCCTGAGATGAGATGGACATTCACTTAACTCGCTGTGTCTTCTCCGTTTTGTGTGTGCCCTTGTGCCCCTCTGCCTTCATTTTAGTTCACTGCTCCCTGACTTCTGCTTTTCATGCCATTTTGCATGGACTGCCAGGAATAGAGGAGGGAATGAGAGATAAGAATTATTATCTTTAGACCAGAGTCTTCATCTGTAGCTTTAGAACAGGATTCTCTCTTCAGTGTTCCTATTTGGCTTCAGTTCTGTTCAGTGAATCTATTTACAGTGGAAGAAGTTGAGTAGCAGGTTGATTGACCCAAATTTGCAATGTGGAGTAGATAATCAAACATCATATTCCACCCACCAAGAATTTCAACATTCAGGAAAGCACATTTGTAGAAAGTTAGTATTATCTATTGGTATGAAAAAGCCAAGAAATTTCTACAAAAATAAATATAAAGACCTGTTTTACTTCATAATGTTCAAAATCCACCTTTTTTTTTTTTTGTATTGTCATGTTTGAAATATTTTGGATATTTAGCTTTTTGTCTCAGTCTCAAGCTGATTCATACATCTCCTTATTCACCCATTAATTATTTCAGTTTGAAATTTTCTAACCAATATTTAAACCAATATAAGTGATTTTTTTAAGAATGGGATGCTTGATGTTATAAGTGATGTGGGAAAACCCCCTGCTTTGGGAGAAGACAATAATTTGAAAAATTATTTCTAGTTCCAGTGGCCTGGACTCAGCCTCAGTTTTTTTGGCTTTGTGTCTGGAAGTCACCTAGGCTTGAATCTTTTCAAAGTAAACAAGCTACCCAAGCTGAAAGCTCTTCTCACACCTAATGAATTACATTCACTTGCTTTAGTTTTGATAATTTCTATCTGTTTGAGTTCACTGAATCCTTGTGGAGGGTGATATTCTGTCACAATGTTTTTTCCGAACAACAAACAGTCACAGAACTCATGAAAGCCCTGGTAGTTTCATGAGAAAATTCCCAAGTCATTGATCAGAACCTGTGTTACTGACCTTTTTTTCTGAGAGCTCTAGTGTATCTGATATAACTCCCAGAGCGTGTGATACATCAGCGTGTTCTCTGAAGACTTTTTTTCATTTTTTTGTACAGCAGGGCCCAAAGGACCTGGTTCAGAACCACCTGGTCACGAGAGCTGTGTCCCCCCATACAAGACACAACCTCCACCACAAAAGCTTTCATTACAAGTGACAAAAGCAGCCCAAGGAAACATTTTTCTCCCCCATTTTACTTGCAAAGAACAGAGCAGAGGGAGATTAAGTGATTTGGCCAAAGCTCCCCGGGAAATCTGAGTCCAGAAGTCCTCAGCTTTAATCCACAAGACTATCCTTCCTCTGCTAGGAAACAGATGTTAAATTGGATGTTAATTTTACCATGAAACTTTTTTCAGAACTGTGAAAGGCAAATAGTCCCCAAGAATGATTACTTAGCAAGCTACCAGCTCTGCAGTCTTGCATTTTAGAAGTAATTCATTCCATCTTTGCTGGCAGGCTTTAAAAGGCCTTTTGTTTTCATTCACTGATTAGTATAACAATCTATTTTGAAAGATATGTGGGCTGATAGGGGGTATCAGTTATTTGCTTCAATGGTAGATTTTTGCAACAAAATGTATGAAGCTTTTAAGTCTTGCAGATTGAAGACTCTGATGTCAAAGATAAATGTTGGGATTATAAATACAGATCTTCTAAAGTACTCTAAGTACCGTAATCAGTAACAGAAACTCGCATCATTCACTTACCTTAAAGTGCTGAAGGCTTTTCCTTTAAAAAACCACAAGCACATATATTATCATTCAATATTAACAACTGAGGCAAACATGTAACCTGACTTAATTATATAATTTGTGTTGCTTCATATAAAATTCCCAGTTAATTCTAGACTGCAGCATGTTATGGGTTAACTTAGAATTCCACTTGGCCTTCTTCTCCTCCTCTTTTCTGCAATTCAAATCAGTCTTGTGGAAAATTGGCCTCAGTACCAGTGACGTGCTGCTGAACTTACAAGATCTCAAGAATATCCTACCAGATTTCATTCTTTTGTTGTAGAATTGTTTCCATCTGGGGCCTAGATATAAACTTGGAAAATGTAAAGACTTTTCCTTCTCACCCTGCCTGACTTCAAAACATTGGCAAATAACCTTTCTTGTCAATGCAGTACAGATTGGATTAAAACATTGGAGCAAATTATATTTCTGTGGGTGTAGGAATTAGTGGCATTTATTGAAGGTTTAATATACTGCTTAACAGTCCAAGAAGTAAATATATACTTTAAAATCAAGGGAAAATTAACATTGAACATAACAGAATACAAGAGAACAGTGGATTCTGGAAAGAAATATTAGTCACATGAGGCCAGATCTGCTAAAGAGTGCAGTTACACACATTTGCAAGTGCTTCATTTGTTTGCAGAGCCTCGGTGTGTGAGCATAACTCCCTGGCTTGGGTCCACATAGCTGTTTTACTAAGCTGGAGTAGCTAAGCTGGGAACATAGACTCTATTAGCTCCTCTGTGCTCAACAAGGCAGTGGTGATTATATATCCAAAGCATAACTCACGCAAAATTAAATTTATGTTTGTTTATTTGCTGCCCATCACTCTGTGTTACCCTGTCAAGGTGAGAATGGTTCTGATAGGAATGGTATCTATAAAAATATTGGTACTAAGCTTATACTGGGGGACTAAGCAAAAACAGCATAGGAGACATAGTTTGCTGGAGGGGACTTCGGAGTTTTCAGTGTGTCTGCTTGGCTTGTATTTCCTGGTGTACACAGCAAGCTTTAAGTGCTCATCATTTGTCAGCATTGTCGACTGTCTCCAGCCTTTGTGCTAGACATTTGTACATAAACTCTTGTGTGGGTGTGTGTTTCTGTGCCATTACTATTGTTAGTGCACCAAGAAACATTCTTATGTCTTCTACAGTAAAAACTGATTTAATACTGAGAGACCTTTTACAATGATAACGGCAATTTGAAACATGCTTTCCTAAGCATTCTGAGATAATAGTCTTTCTTATTTTCTCCACATCTCCAGAACAGCAGCAATTCTGAAAGTTATGACCATTTTTCCTGCTTTTTTTTGTATATATTCATATATATATATATATAAAAATATAAATTCTATCTGTGTAGTCTCCCCAGTATTCACAGCATTTCTAAGTGAAAAGGTAATCTCTGCATTCCTGACTGGCAGATATTTGTTATTTCCCTTTTGTCAGTAGCACTGATAGGTTCACGACCAAAAAAAAAGTCTGCTAAGAATGAACACAAAGACTCCTTCTGTATTCAAGCCTACTGACATTTTGTTTCATTAATGTCCATAACTTATAAGTAAGTGCTCTATGGGTGAAGAGCAGCTGTGCTGGGACCCTTTTCAGAAACACCAGTGAAGTTGTCTGAATTATTGAGTAGTGCAGAGCAACAGGAGTGCGTCTGCCTGTCAGTGCTGAGGACATGACATCCACACACAATCCTGCTCCCTGTGTGGGAAATGGCCTTACAGCTAGTCAAGCTGAAAGCCACTGGCAGCTGCAGTGCAGTAGGTTCATACCTAGTTCATAATTTTCACCACATTGCTGACAGCCTCGACCATGCTATAAGGTACCACTAATACTTTCCAAAGTGTAGTCCAATTATGGTCCTTACAAAAGCTGTTTGTGGCTTCTGATGTTACCTGCCTACATTTTCCTTCCAGAAGTAATGGCTGTTCCATCATTTATCTTCCCAAATATTATTTGCTTTGCCTTTGTAGGCTTTGAATGTGAAGCAATATTCAAGCGAGCGGTATGTGTTTTTTGTTTTTCCAAAGGACGCCTTCCAGAACCTTCATGATGTTTTGAAAAGTAAGTGATATGAGTTTTCTTCTTATTTTTCTGATTTACTTACTGATACAGTAAATCTCATGTTCCCTCAGTATGGATAACCCTATAGCTCTGAGTTCTACTCATGTACTTCTTCCTTCCACGTTAATTGTGTTGATTTTGGAACTGATGCAGCTAGTCCTATCTCATTTGCTTTCATAATGATAAAGTGGATGGTTATCTTCTGCTAGAGGGTTCTCCACTGGCCTTAAGGAAAGTTCCCCTGGCTTGCAATGCTGCTGTTTTCCTCTGTGCCAGTGCTATGAGGTCACATCTGGGCCTGGTATTAACCATCATGAAATACAGTTCATTCCACATGTCACTGCATTGACATGCAGCATTTGGCAAGGCAAGGATAACCCAAAGTGGATTGTTGTGGGCTGTGATTTTTGAGGGCTGGATGAATCACGGAGTCACAGAGTAGTTTTGGTTGGAAGGACTTCTGTAGGTCACCTGTCCAGCTTTCCACTAACACTACAGTTTATTTTTGTGGAGTATGTGGTTTCTTTTGCTCAACAACTTGTTTTCTCTTGTTTGGGTTTTTTTCCCCCTCAGAATTCACTTCTGGAGGTATGAAATCCCAGAAATTAACCTACTCCTAGGGCTCTGGGTGATATAGGCACCTAAAACTTTAAGACTGAATCTTCATTTTTAAATCAATTAGAAGCTTTTATGTGCCTTTCTCTTTTTCTAAGAAAAAGAATATTTATTTTCTTTTTATTAGTGTGACTTTAGTAACAAGTTCTGTAATGATTTCATAGTTGAGGAAAAAACTGAAAGCTTTTCAGTTATTTTTCAAATAAAACACTGATACTACTGCCTTAAACTAAGTTATCTTATTTTTGCCTTCCTTTTTTGAAATTTCTTGTTTAAAAATGCAGATCAATAAGATTATTAAAGTTTCTGAAGTTATTTTGTACACTTTTATAACAATGCTGATGAGACTTTTAACTGCATAGTTCTTCCACTGAGGGCATATCTTTAATTCATCTTGCTGTGTTGTTCAGTCTTCAATCCTGGACAAAAATTCTGACAGAAGTCAGCTTCATTCAGTGTTTAAATATAATTAATTTGTGCTATTTGATATAAGGCCTTTTAATAACACCTTATCAATCTTCTGTGAGTACACTGGAGCTTTTTGAAGGCACAATTACTCTGAAGCCTTCTTCTTGCTAGTTAAATACTTGAGCTGATAGACAGTACTGCAGAAAGGAAACCCATTCACTAAACAGCATCACTAAAATAACCATAGGAAATAGAGGTAGCTGATTGTCTTATCATAGAAACATAGAATCATAGAATGGCCTGGGTGGGAAGGAACATTAAAGATCATCTAATTCCAGCTCCCCTGCCATGATCCAGATTGCTCAGAGCTCCATCCAATTTGGCCTTGAACACTTTCAGAGATGAGGCACACACAGCTTCTCTGAGCAACCTGTTCCACCCTTACAGTTTAGAATTTTTTTTTAATATCTCATCTAAACCTAATCTCTCTCAGTTTGAAGCCATTCCCCCTTGTTGTGTCACTACATGCTCTTGTAAAAAGTCCTTCTCTGTCTTTTTTGAAGGCTTCCTTCGGGCACTGGAAGGCCAAAATTAAGTCACCCTGAAGCCTTCTCTTTTCCAGATGGAACAATCCGAGTTCTCTCAGCCTTTCCTCAGAGCAGAGGTGCTCCATCCCTCTGATCACCTTGATGGCCTCCTCTGGACTCGCTCCAACAGGTCCATGTCCTTCCTGTGCTGGGACCCCAGAGCTGGAGGCAGCACTGCAGGTGGGGTCTCACCAGAGCAGAGCAGAGGGGCAGAATCCCCTCCCTGCCCTGCTGCCCACACTGCTTGGGATGCAGCCCAGGACATGGGTTTATCTACACTCTGCTTTGCTGTGAGGAGTAGGGGAAGCCCTAGAAAGATGACAGTGGCACCTGCCTGCTCACTACCAGCAGCAAGGTGGGGAATAGGAGCAGAATAGGAGGCCACATCTATCTACAAGTGAACTTCCATCAGGTTTCTACTTAGCAGGAAATACCAGGCAGCAAGGAAAGTTTAGTTAGAAATGAGAAATCATTCTGGTATTTTGGACAGATCTAGAGAGTAAAGTGAAACCAGTGAAGAATTCTGCTGTGGCTTCTGAGGTAGCATAAAGTGACTTGTGGTAGCTCAAGAATGAGAGAATCTCAGAAAATTCATGTTGGAGTCACTCCATACCCACATCCAGATCAGCTCCAGTCATTTGTCCCTCTGGTTTCTGTGGAGAAATCTCTGAGGATGGAGACATCACTTTAGGATGGAGACATTACTCTGGGAATCTCTCCAGCATTTTTTCACCCTCCTACTGATATTTTTTCTTTAGTTCCAGATGCAGCTTCCTTCACTGCAAGCTATGAGCGTTTCCTCATCTGTATTGTGCACCTCTGAGAAAGATGTTACTCTGTTTTCAGCCCTCAGAAGAAAAAGCAGGCTGTGATTTTTCCTTTGTGTAGAACTCTTGCTGCTATAGGGACCTAGGGAAATTCCACAAAACAGATGGCAAAAAACTGGAGTGCTTCCTGTTTCCCCTGCTCAAACTGAACTCAGGAGAGGGGTATGGTGTTGTCACTGTAAATAAAGCAGCCCATGCAGCAGTTTTGCATCCAACAGCAGGAATCTTTCAGGAAGGAGGTGGAGAGAGAATCTCCCATCCTCACTGGCTTTGGTGAAGCTGAAATCTCACTCACAGAAGTGGTTACCCAGGCTTGCATCATCTAGGATCTGATGAAAGACTGTGTTGCAAACAGTGATTTCCAGTTCCGAAATGATGGTCCACAAGTAACTGTAAGTAACACTAGACCATACTGGACAAAGTTGTAAGGCAAAGCCATCTGTCCCATTACTGACAAGACAGCTTCTTCAGAGCTGAAATTAGACATCTGGGGTTTATTGTACTAGCAGCAGCAATACAATTACACCGGGGAATTTTTTCTTAAGAACATTTTATTGTTCCTCCTGCGCCTCTCTAGAGTGCACCAAAAGGTTACAAAGCATCCTTATTTCAAGAAAAGCTCTTCCCTATCTAGATGAAAGTTTGAAGCTTCAGTAAAACATAGACAATCACTCTGAAGCATGTACATTACATTACATGGAAAGAAATGGGCCCATGGGAATCTCATGAGGTTTAACAAGATCAAGTCTGAGGAGCTGCACCTGGGCTGGGGCAACCCCCGATACCAATCCAGGCTAGGGGATGAACAGACCCAGAGCCGCCCTGCTGAGAAGGACTTGGGGGTGCTGGTGGGTGAGAGGCTGGACATGCCCCAGCCATGTGCACTGGGAGCCCAGAAACCCCCCGTGTCCTGGGCTGCATCCCAAGCAGTGTGGGCAGCAGGGGAGGGAGGGGATTCTGCCCCTCTGCTCTGCTCTGGTGAGACCCCACCTGCAGTGCTGCCTCCAGCTCTGGGGTCCCAGCACAGGAAGGACACGGAGCTGTTGGAGCGAGTCCAGAGAATCAGATGGATAAATTAGATGGATGGAGCACCTCTCCTATGAAGAAAGGCTGAGAGAATTGGGATTGTTCATTCTGGAAAAGAGAAGGCTTTGAGATGACATATTTGCAGCCTACCAGAAGGATGGAGAGGCACTTTTTACAAGGGCCTGTAGTGACAGAACAAGGGGGAATGGCTTCAAACTGAAAGAGAGTAGGTTTAGATTGGATATCTGAAAAAAAATTCTTTCCTGTGAGGGTGATGAGGTACTGGAACAGAGAAGCCTTGTGTGCTTCATCTCTGGAAGTGTTCAAGGCAGGTTGGATGGGGCTTTAAGCAACCTGGTCTACTGGAATGCGTACCTGCTGATGGCAGAGTGGAGGGAACTAGACAATCTTTGAGCTTCCTTCCAAACCAGGCAATTCTATGAGTCTGTAAAAACTAGAATGGAGGAAAAATAGATATACAACTTAAAAGTTAGACTGAGATATAGTCAATATCATTTTTAAGAGGTGATATCCCTAGGGACATTTTTACTTTAAAATCCCAATCTAATCACATCTAAAAAATAGCCAGTGATTTAGAGATCATCTTATAATAACATCTATACTTATTCTGATCAATCATTATTATGAAATTTTAAAGAAACATCTCACTCCAAGACCAAGCACAATAAATATATATACACTTTGCCATTCTTTCAGTATCAAAACCCTTTTTTCTGTTGCAAAGGAGAGAGAAAGTGTTCCAGGTATTACTAATTGAAACTGTCTCCATTTATGTCGACACAGCAGTGGAACAAGCACAGAGAAGAGTCTATAAGAAAGCCAACAAGCATTTGCCATGACATTCCTGTTTAACTTTCTCTGTTAATATGGGATTTAAAATGCATGTTATTTTAGCTGCTTGGAACGCTGAAACTTTACAATCTCAGTTGTGCTGTGGATTTAACACGTATTAAAAACTGAATCACAAGTAGTTCTTTTATCCCCTTATGTAACACTTTAAAAAGGTTTACAATATTACCTACATAAGCACCTGCAGAGTTACTAGGGATTCTTTGCACATTAAAGCATTACCTGGAAAATGTATTTTTTTTTCAATGTGAAGCACAAGCTAACAGAAATTCTATTTGCTTCTCAAGTCCCTGTCAATTTTACATAACAATTTTCACTACTTTTTCAGGATTAAGCTATTAATGAAATATAAAGTGCTGGAGTGCAGGATACACATATTGCAAAACCAGACAAATGGCAGCATTTTTCAAAACCATTTTAGGAAGGGATGAGGACCTGATGCTTTAGAGCTTATAACATTTCCAAATTAAAACTATTCCAATAAGTTAATTTTAAAACGTTAGAGAAAGTTCTTTTCAGGACTAAAATGTATGACTCAGACAAGTATTTCCCTAACTATTGAGTCAGCAATTAATGCTACAGAATCCATACCTTGGAATCAGTACAATGTACAAGTCAATGCATCAAACCTGCTGCCCTTGCTTATAGACAAGAGTGTATTTTAAGTGATGAATCATTGATTTGTTTGTCGGAAAGATTTTCTTCTAGTGGAAAGAAGACTTTTTCCATTTTTTCCATTTTTTCCACTTTTTCCATTCAGAATTCACAGCACTTTTGAAAATGGCAGCCAAAATATACTTTGGGGTTGGTTTTTTAAATGCACTTGCTGATATTTTTTAAATTAGGCTTTAAAATTACAAATAATGGATAACTCTGTAAATCTTACTCAAATTAAATCTGGAGAGAAATAGCAATCTGTTCCAGAAACTCATACTATTTCTAATCATCTGTCATAAATTTCCCAGGTCTAGCTCAAATGAAAACTGAATCAACACAACCATTAATCAGATCTGAAATGAATGCACTAAAAGTTTCTCAAGATGCATTCTCAGAAAACTACCAGATCAGTTTTTCTGAGGCCAAACAGCTTCTGGAGATACAAATAGCCATCCATTAGTGTGAACACTTCCCTGAAGCAAAGCCCTGAATACATGAAAAGTTGTCTACTCTGCATTTCTATTTACAGGATGCTCGCATCATTAAGCATTTCAAACCTCAAGGAGGAAGAATTCATCCATGCTCTCTTCAACAGAAGGTGTAGAGATTTCCCATTGCTTGTACTACAGATTTTACATAATTTATTGTTGCTTTGTGTAATTATTAGGAGCACATGCCTGGAAAGAACTGTGTGGATTATTAAATGCAGTTCCTGTAATCTTATACAGTGAATCTCTACCAACTCCTTCCGAAGCTGCTTGTTAGAAGTAGTTAGTTCTTTGCTTATCACTATTCTGACTGGAAGATCATCTGAAAGCCTTCCCCTTTGTAAGTAAAGAACCTTCTAATTGCCAGACTAACTAGATTTGAGAAGAGTTTTTTATTCTGATGTTCCCGTTTAGCTTGAATAGCTTCTCTCTTGCTGTTCATTCTGACATACTTCAAACATCCTGAGACTTACGTCCGTACAGTCAGCACTCATCAACCTTCCCAGCCTGGCTAGGAAGCAGGCTAAGCACAAACAACGTTACCAATGAAGCCTTTTGCAGACAGACCCAGGGTTGCTCTGCTTGTGTTCTGGGCTGGCTGAGGGAGAGGAGGCTTTGAAGTCAAAGCAGAGAAGCTGCAGGAAGGTGCTCTAGGCCAGGGTTCACAAGCCCTGCTGAGAGCCTGGCTGTGTAGCCCCTGACACGGTGCTGCACTCCTGTGGCTTTTGGATAGGGTTTGGTGTGCATCCAGTCAGCTTCGTGGGGGCAGAGGGAGCTTGGGGCTGTCTATGAAAGACAGGTAGAAATGTGGTACACACACATATATGTTTAGACATATTTCTAGCTCAGAAACATATCTCTTCTAAGGAAATATCTACATTCCCCAATTTTTCTAGTATCTCTTTCACTCTACCTGTTCCATTTTGCATTATTCTCTTGCAAATGTATGTCATGCATAGCATTATTGGCCTCGACAACCATATTTCAGCATTACAGGGTTGTTCCTTTTAGCCATGATATCCCATTGCATTATCACTGCATCCTGAAAATTCATACCACTACTTTGAGAACTGTTACATGTTACTGTTAAATATGAAAAAAAAAAATGCTAGTGGGTTCAGGAGCAGTTAAATACTTTAAAAGTAATTTCCTGTCTAAGCTCTAGGATAAATGGTAAACACACCTCTTGGGCAGCTAACTAAACAAAACCTATGGAAGTTCCACACTTTTGTTCAGAATATCGTTGGGAATCTTAGTTCCAGATTGGAAAGCTCCGAATGTTATGAAATAGTATACTAAAGAGTATTACACTATCAAAAGAAACTGTCCAATCTGCAGGTTATACAACATCTTAATGGGAACTCTTAGAATAGCCCACTTTGATTTAGTGCAGACTTTCACCTGGCTCTGTGTGTTGGAAATGGGAAGGGCAGAGAATCATTAGTGAGAAAAAGTCCTTAAAGATAAAATACCACCAGCTCTTAGACACCCATAACTCCTTTCTATTGGATATTATTTCACTTTCTTTTAAGTTGATGGGAATTTTGCCACATTGTTTAGTAGAAACGGAATTCAACCTGTGGTCAAACATTCACCTGTGTGTAGGAAGTATAAGTATTCTCTGGGGAACCTCAAGTACTATGACTTTCTGTTAAATCCCCAAATGAGTACGAAAGGAATCTAGAAGAATATCCCAATGTACTTTATCCATTAAACTTGATTTATCTGTGACTAA
The DNA here is from genome assembly GCA_013399855.1 of Oxyruncus cristatus. NCBI lineage: Eukaryota > Metazoa > Chordata > Aves > Passeriformes > Cotingidae > Oxyruncus > Oxyruncus cristatus. The sequence goes on along the minus strand of VXAY01002459.1, from coordinate 1,329,480 downwards.
TGACTCTTCAAATTTGCCTTTAATGTGCTACGCTTTGAAACTTAATTTACTGTATATATTATACTTTGTTTCTCTGATTTATATGTCTAAGCCTTTAAAACAAAATAGGGTAACAAATCTTAGAATAGTTAATCATGTTGAAGTTACATTGCAGTTCATGATATGGAAAGCTGTAAATAGTGAAGTTCTGCTTAATATTTAAATGCTAATTAGGTACAGTGATTTGAAAACTGCCCTTTGGTATTGGAATACATAAGAAAATCTTCATATTTCAGGACACATACAAAGACTACTAAAAACAACGAAAATAAGACAATTTTTCTTATTCCCTGAAGAAGTGTCAAATTACTTGAATCAAACATGTATAATAACCTACAAAATTGTTTATTTTAAAATTTAGGACCTACTGGGAAAAATATTTTTGCAAGTGACTCACATTCCAGTTCTACTGGCAAGGTTTCTTTAAAAGTAATCTTCATATTTCGAGTCACCATGTGAAAATAGATTGGAAATAGATTGGATCTTTGTTTTGATTTGTGAAGATGGAAAGCAAGTTTTGTTTGGGAAAGCACACCCTGCTAAATTTAATTAAGATATATGTTCTTAAATCTTCATTGCGATCACTGTCCTGGGTATTGGGCAATAGAAACTGACACATTTCCAATTAAACCAATCAGAGGTAGAAGCCAAATCATGGCCTGTACTTAGCTAGATCAGGACACGCAGGACTGGAAGACAGGTGTTGAAGCAGCAGGCCACAAATTTATTAGTTAAATTCCATAGGGAAACATCCATTCATCCTTTCTCACACATCAGATGTTTACCTGGGTCCACTGTGTGTTTGCTGGGTTCCCATTCTTGATCTCGTAGCTTAAGGTAGACTCTCTTCACACTGACCTCTAGGACTCAGCTGATACCCGACTGATGGAGACCCATAACTGAAGGGTGGAGGAACACTGAGACAAGGGGAATATCTGCTCTGTGAAGCTACAGGTTTGCCTTCTCTCCTCAAGCATCAGATCTCACTTGACATTTGTGCTGCCCCTTTCAGTCTTTGTCTGCTCTGAACACAGTCAGAGGAGAAAAAAAAATCATCATGTGATTATTTTTCCCCGACCTGCACATTCATAACAAAAAGGTGAAAAACCTCCACCACTTTGACTCACTTGTACTCAGATTTTGCCTTATCTTATAGCAGGAAACTGATCAGAAAAATACGGAGCGTGAAGCAAAAGATTTCCTGGACACCAGATCAGATATTATAGTTTGAGTGATACAAATCTCTCTAACCCATATGAAGTAGAAAAAACAATTTTCTACATTTAGGTGAATGCTTCTGCGTACACTGCATTATAAAATAAACCTATTTCAGTTTTCCAGTCATCCACCATCCAGAGGCTTGTTCCACATTTCTGCACTTCACTCCCGGAAGCCATGAGAGACTTAAGTTATATAAGTCTTAATTTTCCAAGAACAGGGGAGAGACTTTAACCTTCTTTGCTTCCATGGTCGTATGTTGGGATAATCCAGTGTTGTAACCTGCTGTAGCCTTCTTGCATCTATCACCTGTGCCTAAAACTGACTCAGAACTAGATTTTGAGCAACGCAGTTTATGTAGGAATTCAAAAGTAGTTGGACTTTACCAACAAGCAGGCTGAGTGTCAGGGGCTGAAAACTTACCAAGAGCTTTGATGCTTTACATAATTTTACATATCTGTATATTTTCTCTTGGCATCTGAGTCTGGCAAGTGTGCAAATGGATATATCAGGAAAAGTTACAGCAGCTGTATATTTACAGTCCATCACAATAGATCCTCTAGCATTTGATTTGGTATCCATTTACTATTTCATGTTCTCTTAGCCTTCATCTATTTCAGATCATAAATTAGTCATATTACAGCACATAAGCTTTGCCTGTTTAGAACAGATTTTCTCCTGAACATAAAAGGTACATATAAGTACTCCCTATTTCTACATCCCAAACTGCAAGCAAGGGGTCAGTTGTTTAATGCTGTGCCTATCAGACTATTTCCTCATAATCTTCTATTTCCTACTGCAGGAAATATGACTGTAGGTGATATAGCTACACATGAAACAACTGAGTATGTCTTAAATTCAAACTACAGCATTTAACTTTCCTTAGTAAGGGTAACTACAAGAGGGTACAAACTGCCCCCTACACCAAACTTTACCTTTTCATTTTTGAAAGGGTCTAGACAAGGGGACTGGGGCCATCTGGAAAGATGATGAGCTCAGAAATACTTTCCTCCTGTAAGATTTTTGGCATAATTCATGGACCATTTAGGGGAAAAAAATTAAGACCTGGAAGACGTGGAACTGGAATCCCCTGCAAACCACATGTTCTGATTATTTTCTGAAGTTGAAAGAAAGAAAAACCTGATGCACTGGTAACTTTATGTTGCCTTATTTTTGTGATGGGACACTAATTCAGAATTGAGAAAAAATTCTTGTTTCAGGGCTCCCCACTGGGCAAAATTATTCTTTGAGAGTGATTTCAGGTTTTTTGAATATGTAGGTTGTCAGGTATGTAGGCATGGAAATGCTTTCTTTGTATAAGTATTTGTGTATTTCAGATTAAGTAAAAAGAATAATCCAGCTCTGGATAAAGAGAGTAAAGAGAGAAAGCTTCTGCACCTGATGTGATGTGATTGTGGAAAATGTCACTATGGCACATTTTGCTGCTCCAGGAAGGCATGTGCTCAGCAAAGACCCAGTGGTGCTCTTGGTGAAGTCTTGCTGTGTCCTTTACCCACTGCTTTTTCCACACTGCTGACCCTGAAATTTTCAGGTCCTAGGAAGGAACATGTGATTTGTGTAATAAAAACTTAGGATCACATTGCCAGCTGCTGGATTATCCATATTGGATATTTATTAGTGTAATCAACAGGGATAATGTGAGGTGAATTACTATGATTTTAATTCCTGGGTTGGGTGAAGAAATGTGTAGTGTCTCTTTTTATCATATTGCCCAGAGATTGTGCCCACAGAAGGTGCTATTCAGAAAAACAGTGCTAATGAGCACATGCATGTCACACTTATAACAGGGCTGGTACCCTGACATTTAATGACACCAGTTTTCGACTAGCCCTTTTGATCTGCTTTAAATGTATTTGCTGTAAATTTCCAGAATGACCCTTCCTCCTTGCTGCCAAACTAACACAGTTCTTGTCTGGGTGTGTGGGAGGGATGAATGGCTGGAGAAAATTTTAACAGGAATAACAAGCTTCTTGTAGAAGAGTGTGTTTCCTTTCCAAATGCATTACATTTTCAGATTAGCATACCTCATTTCAGCTGTGACAAACCCCCCAAATTCGTAAAGCTTTATAACTGTTTATTACAGATGTTTTCAGTCAAGCCTGTTCAAATTGCTACTATTATTTGTGCAAAAAAAATATTTTCCACCCATAAAGTTCTGGTAATCTAAATTACATTTTGCAACAACATGCTAGTTTTTGAGGTTAAACATATTTGACTGTAATAGGAGTTCAGACCTGTCATAAGCACATTGGGAACTGGCTCTTTACTGTTGTGATGAGAAGAAGTGAAAACACCGAAATGTGGCATTCCAGTCTTAAATAGCTCTTTTGAAACAAAACACAGCTTTTTTGTTATACAGGCAGGTATAAAGTTGTAGCAGAGCTGTATGAAAAGGGACTTAATTCTCATCATTTACACAGAAAACCTGGGGGAAAGAAAAGATAATACCATGTTAAATAAATGTGTTCTAATCGTGCCCATATATAGATGTGTATATATACATATGCACAGTATATATAAACTTATATTGGTATGAACATAGTTGATCAGGAGCTTTAGGGGCAGAAATAATCTTTCCATCATATCTCTTTCTAATATATAGGAATTAAATGAAGACTCAATACCCCAGATCAACAAAAAACAAGGACATATACAAGTATTTAATTAGCAGGATGATAGCAGTTATGAGAACTCGCTATAGGATTATGGACAGGATTTTCTCCTGGGGTTTTCTCTTGTCTTTGCTTACAAAAAGGAAGAAATTATTACTAAAGAGGTTTTTGTCATCTTAATTAGTAACTTATGTCAGCTGAAACCATTCAAACTTCTTCATCTAATGAGTAAGTTACTCTAGTGAGGTAGCAGACAGTACCTAGAGTGCATTGCAATTTCCTCCCTCCATTCCCACCACAGCATGAAGAAAAAGTTTCCATTTTAATGTATTTAACATTTTGTCATTGTTTAGTTTGTGATTAAAACGATTTTACTGAAGGAATTTTCTTTTGGTATCTAGGTCAAGCAGGCCAAACTTTTAGTCGGATTCCTAGACAGGGATTCTTATTTTCGCGTGACCTATAATGACTAAATAAATGAAACGTAGCAAGAAAAAAAATGACTCAGCAAGTTTTCAGCAAGCTGGGTAAAAACCATTTAAATAATAAATGGTATGGATACATTTAGGAAGTGTCATATCTAAGTATCCGTCCTTTTATCTTTTCCTTTCCTTTCCTTCTGGTACAGAACAGCAGTTTGTCAGTCTGGTGCAGTATCTAAATAAAGAGTCCCAGACCTCTGAGTCCTGTTGCTACCACAGGGATTATATAGATACAGATAAACAAAGGAGGGCACATCAGGAAAGAATTTCTTGGGTTTAGAATGGCTAAGAAGTAAATGGTGTCTGCAGTACTGCATCTGACATGGCAGCCAATGGCACAGAGCAGCGTCTTGCTTTCAACTTGCTTCGAACTGTTTTGCCAGGCAAAGCCTGCAAGACCCCAACTCCCATCAGATCTACCCCAAAGGCCTCACTGGAGGTCAGGCAGACAGAAAAGAGGAGTTGGCTTCCCTTCTTGCTGATGCTGATGCAAATCCTCTGGCTGACAGACACGGATTGCCACCGCGGAACAGACACCTGAGTGGCATCAAGGCCTCCTGTTGTTGCAGCCGAAGGCTGGCAAAGCTGGCACCGGGGAAGGGAACACCGATTTGGCTTGCAGATTTTCTTGCTGTCGCTTTACACTTGTGTGTGCATGAGAACTAGCCAGAAACGAAGAATCAACAATTCTCACTGATAGATGACCACTTCAGGCTGCACTTCTGTCTGCTTTTGAGGCTTTGGGGTGATGCAAATGGAAATACTTACCTACGCCCTTAAAAAAACTGTATGAACCTCCCCCCTCACCTCCCTGGCAGGGGAGGATGTGTTTATAGGACCGAACAGCAGAGGTGTACGCAAGCGATTCCTTCACTGGCCTAACCCTTCACGGCTAAGGAAAAAGAGTCTGCCTGGGTGTTGGCTGAGTGTGCCTGGCTGCCTTAATAGTCTTCTGGAGCCATAAGCTGCGCGCAGAAATTGGGATAGCACTTACTTGTCAGAGCCAAGCAGGCAACCAAGGTGCAGCAGGGGGAAGAGGGGTGTCACCAAGCCGTGCTTGGCTAAAGCTCAGACTTGAACTCTGCATCTGTAAAAGCTAAAGGGTAGAAATCTGAAAACAGATGACACCCAGCCTTCAGTGTGATTTGCAAAAGATGATTTCCCAATGTTTTTATGCCAGAAGTACTCAGTGAGATTAGGATCTCAGAAAGCTGTGTGCTAAATGTACCAATAATGAGATATTATCGCCTCCTCAAGCAGTTAGCTGCTAAATAGACTAGGCGGGCAAAGGCAGCCTTTTATCCTTATTTAATAGATTAGGAAATAGATGAGGTGATCAAATAGTTTTCACCAGAGTCTTTAAGAGCTTTCAGGGAAAGGAAAGAACCGAACCCAACTCATCTCAAACATCTGAATTCAGTTCCTTGACTCTCAGGTCATCTTTCGTTTCCTCTTCCCTCCTAGATTTTTATTACAACCACTACAGTCACAAAACGTATCAGTCTTTACCTTTTGGTGTAAATACTCCTACAGCTGAAAGCAGAGCTATTGCTTGATAGGTGCAGTCCATTTTTGCAAGGAGTCTCCTAAATTGGTCTCCCCTGCAGGAAGTTTTTTTGTGGTGTGTGAAGCTGTAGCGTTCATAGGATTATACTGGCAGGAAGGAGAGGGAGGGAGTGGTCTCCTTGCTGCAGCTGGAACTGAAATCATTTATTCATGGTAACATTTTAAAAACTGATAAAAGTCATAGTCACGCATGCATTGGAAAAGAGAGGGTTTAAAAATCAGGAAATACTCAGAAATCATGATTGTTAAAAGCTGAGTAATCCCACGATTTTTGAGCAGATTCTCACCTTTGGGTCTTGACCATACACAGAGACAGGGTGTCTTTCACTCAAAATTCTATTTGAGTGAAAGGCAATTTGAATCACAAAATTCTATCACTCTTTTTTTCTTTTATTAAGAGGTACGGTTGGTTGATATATTAACTTTGTAACAGCTTGTATAACGTCCCTTTTTTAATGAAGCATTTCAAAATCCCTTAATTACTGAGCTGCTTATATTTACACTTGCAGATCCAGTGATTGCGGGACCGATGGATAAATTTTTAAATTAGATGGTCCCAAGTTTAGTGCAAATACCTTGACAATTAACTTTGCCTAATGAGATACAGCCCCCAAATTTATAACAAATCCAAACAGAATGCTTTTTAACCTGATACAGTAAGTGTCCTCTTTACAAAGCTGTTATAGTACTTATTTGTATGAAATCCATTTTGTTTTACACATAATACAAATCAGTTGCATTCTATTAAAAGTGCAGAAAAATAAGCTTTTGGCAATGGCAAAGTGTCAAGATTTGAGAGGGCATTAGCTCTTCATACTGAAATGGCTTCTTTTGCCCATATGTTACAAATAATGTCCATTCTGTAGATGCACTGTAAATGCATCCAAATGTACAGCAGTAGTTTTATGTGTTTGAATGAGCCAAGGAATGTGTGATTAGCAGGCCATTGTGAGGTGCTGTGAGGATACACTTCATGAAATGGATACCTCTACACAGTTGCCAAAAGCCCCAGATGATCATTTTAAAAGTGTTTTCAAATATTTATGGGTCTTTCGGGGACCTATAAAGACCATTCCTTTTCCAGAAAACAGACCAATGTAATCTGAAGAAAAAATTATTTTTCTGGCCAGTCAGCTGCACCAACAAACTAGATGAGATATATTGATATTACTTGAATGTAGATAAGTCAAAGAATGGTTTTCCTAGTACGTGAGAGTTGCAAATTTGTAGCGGAATATATCAAAATCCAAATTCAGTACTGGAAAGTTACATTTGTTCAGAAGTCCTGCAGTGACTGAGGTGACACAAAACTATTTCACAGCCTTCTTTGAAGTAGAGATAAATGACTTCAAAGTCTCCTGAGCTCCCATTGCTTTCTCTAAATGGAGTCCAACATCTATATATCTCTAATATGAGCAAAACCTACTATGAATTGGCAGTGTCTATTTCACAGAGAATAGCTGTGTTTGAAAACAGTAAATTACAAGCTACACATAATGCTCTTCAGAATTCTTAGTGTGGCAATGCACTTTTGGACTAGTTATGAAAATAACTAGAAAAAAAACCATTTTCTTTGGCTTCAACAGCTGCAAGTAAATACTGTGTTTCTGAGGCAGTTTGAAAGGAGAATAGTGGGTATTTTGTTGTTTGAAACTAAATTTTAAAAATCTTTAACATGCTCAGAGCTGCAAATCTGGTAAAGAGCTTTCTTGTCCATCACATGTAATAAAAAGTATATCCACTTGTAGATACAGATAGAGAAACCTCAACAACATTGAAATACTTAACTGGCCACCTACCATTTTTTTGCCTGCTACTATGACAACAAATAGTGTCACTGCAGTTTGCTATCCCAATCTGATTTTCTCCATAGACCACCAAAGGTATTAAACTTCCACTTCCAGGATTTTTTTCTCTCCTTCTTTCCAGTAAGTTGTTGCCATCATTTATACACAGATTTAACTCTTCAGTGGCATTGTGTCAACTTAATTGGATTAAGTTTTGTAAACAAAGCATAAAATAACTTCTTCCTGTCTCCTAGGAATTGTTCTGCTACCTGGTTCCAGTGTTCCACATCCAGGTAAACCTTCCTGTGTCTAGATTATATTCATGTGTCAGTCTGTCTTTATAGGCTCAGTCCTGAATGATTTCCCCTAAGTCCTGCAGGAAGTCTGTAGGAACATTGAGTCCAGCCCTCCTGAATTCCTCCTCCTTATGCACTAACAGCAAGACCATCTTTTCCTTCCTTTTATGTTGGTCTTAAACATTACATTTTCTTTAGCATCTTTTATTTCTATGCTGAGATAAATACATTCTATCTCAATCACAGAAAATGTGTGTCATCGGATTTGCTCTCTGATCTCATTTCTGTTGACCTCTATCCATCAAAGGTCTACCCACACTCATTTCTCTGAAAGCACTTTTGGTTGTTTTAGCAAATTTATTACTGTTTCCATTTGTCCTCTTAGAAAAACTGGAGCACCATGAGTGCATGTATGAAAAGTATTCCTTTTCTGAACTCAAAGATTAAGCATACAGGATATATTTCTTCCTTGTTACTCAATCAGCTGTCTGTCTACCTCCAGCAAGATAAGGTGGCTTTATGAAAAAGAACAACAAATGTGGAAATGTAGCTGCTTTCTGTGGAAGACAACTTTTTCAATCACTGTGGCAGACAAAATTATTGAATTATACACTTCTACATATTATATGGGGTTTCCTTGGCAGGGGGTGGGGGGGGAAAGAGCATTTGGACAAAACAACCGTCAGAAAATGCAAGCAATAACTGGTTAAAGTAAACATAATAAAGGTGCAGTCTGAACATTTCCAAACAAATTGCCATTACATTTTGCAATATTTTTACTCAGGTACTGCTAAAGTATCAATTTCCCTTATAGAAAAAAAAAAGCACAGAAAAAAATCAAGAGAAAAACGTATTTTACATCTCAGTTCAACAAAAGGAGGAATCCAGTGTTGCTACATGCTGCCAGTTTATGTGGATCTTTTCTATCATTTGCATGCTGATAAGACATCATTTTAGCCATTTTATTTAGGTTATAGTCTCAATAATTTTACATGGAATTTGCACTGTAAAGAAAGGACACACATGTTTTTTAAGAGACATGGATGCAATCAAAAGCAAACAATACTTATATCCTGCAGCTTTTTCAGCCTAAATGTTTTACATAAAGTTGCAAGTCTGCTTATTTTGGAGAGAGTCACAGAATCATAGAATGGTCTGGGTTGGAAGGGACCTTAAGGATCATCTCATTCCAACCCCACTGCCATGGGCACGACACCTTCTACTAGACCAGGTTGCTCAGAGCTCCACCCAACCTGGGCTTGAACTCTGCCAGGGACGGAGCAGCCACAGTTGCTCTGGGAAACCTATTCCAGTGCCTCACCACCCCCACAGAAAAGACTTTCTTCCTAATTTCTATTCTAAACCTTCCCTCTGTCAGTTTGAAGCCATTCCCCCTTGTCCTGTCACTACATGGGAAGGAGGAGCTGAAGCCCATCAGCTCTAAGGAGCTGCCTCAGTGTCAGCCTTCCAAAAGAAAGCAACAACACAGGGCCAATTTCTTTCATGACCCTACAAGTGTTTGCTTCACATCAGTGCCAGATTTTAAACAAGTTTGCAGGTCTTTGCGGGACACAAAGGGGAATATCATGAAGCGCTCTGTGGACTCCACACCGAGTCACTCCCCTTGTTGCCTTCATGAGGATGGTCTCTGCACAAGCCATGCACAGAAGCAAACAAAAGGGGACACCTTGCAGCTCCCAGCCCTCTCAGCATAATAGCAACTTCCTTTCGGATTTGTGATCCAGACAGCAAGCATCTGAAGAAGGTGCTAACCCCAAACATGTTCCTGAACAAAGGTCCCAGCCTCTGATAATGTGTGAAAAGCCTGTGTGTGCACAGAGCTGGGTGATGTTCAGCAGCAGCAGCACTGAGCTATTCACAGAAGCAGGAGCAAGGTGAGGACAAGAAGCTTGCAGTGTGGAAGGTGGGTGCCAAGGGAATTGTATGATGTTGTTGCCAGTGATAGCAGGAGACAGAATTCAATGACTGAGGAGGTCTCTTTCAACCTTCTACGCTCACGTAAGTGTCAAATGCAAATAGATTTCAGCAAGTGTTAGAGACTATTATATTTGATGTCACCCTGCCTGTCATGCCAGGACTACCAGGAGTTAAGTTGACCCTGTTCTATGTATTGGATGATGCGTCATAGGTCACATATCACAGCAGACTACTCAGCCTATGCTTTTATAGAGAAACTCCAAAAAACACCAGAAATCAGAATTTACTCTACTTCCCTTTGGAATTTCACGCTAGGCTTGCTCATAGACAATAACTGGAAACTGTGTAGCAATGAAAAGAAACAACGCAGTAACAGCAAACAGAAACACATATCTGACTGTACTTAACATTCCAGGAACATATTGTAGCTGCATTCAAGACTGATTAAAAAGGGAAGCAGCTCTGAAATTTTGCCAGCTATTTTCCAGCATGAATGACTCCCTTTCTGTCTCGCACACAGAACACCCCAAGAAGCTGTATTGCACGCTGCAGCAATCTCCTATTTCAGCACGAAGGAACTGTCAGAGATAAGGCAAGAGATATGTAATATTATAACCATTATTTATTCTAGATTAATGAGAGTGGAAAATAGCCCTTTCAGTTGCAGCTTGCATGCAGAAAAACATTCATCTTAGGGAGCCCAGACTGTCTATTGTATTCACAATATATTAGCAGTTAGCTGATCTATCAGCTGAGATGAATTATTACATTGGCTTACAGTGATACCAGTTTTCATTATAGGGCACTCATCCAAATCCTTTCCTATTCTGTTTGTACGTCCTTATTTCTTTGCTTTTTCTTTACCCTTTGGATCCTCTCTGGCCAGGAGGTTGATTGGCTGAAAATGATGGTGTTGTTTTAATGTCTGACATACATAAAGAAGTAGAAGAAGCAACCAATCAAGTAAATGGTTTTTCCAGGGAATTTGTTAATTTTGTACTACACCTTCCTTTTTTCATTGGCCAAACCTCCTTCTCTTCGGACTACAACATATTACAACTTGGGTAGACAGGGGCAGAGAGGAGGGCTGGGGATGTTGATTTGGTTGGTTCTTCTTTCTTGTTATTGTTGTTGTCTGGAGTTAGTTTTGTTATTTTGGTTTTTTATTCTTTGGTTGGATTTTTTGTTGTTTTTTTTTTTATTCCATGTTATACAATAGTGAATCTATCCGTTAAATAAAGAAAGAAGTTCCAGAGAGATATTTGCAGCCCTGGATTGATATAGGGCAGGATTTCAGGACAAGAAGAAAGCATGGACAGAGGAAGAAACGAATGGCAGGCTACTGTCCCTTGGAGATAGCTCAGAAAATGCCCTCAAGGGCAGATTTTCTAGCCTTTGACATTGCAAGTCTGCAAGCATGGCTTTGGACAAAGCCTGAGCAAACCCATGGATTCTACAGGACCCTCATGACCAGGTTTACTCCAGCATCTTAGTAACTATCCTCCAGGATGTCACTGAGGCTTCTCTTTCTGCCTCCAAAGCTCCAGGTTTTAGGGCAGAAAAGCATGGGAGGTGGCAGGGGGGGTCATATATTTACTTAACAATATTTTCCTGTGAAATTGCCAGTAGCATTTGACTGACAGCAGTGGCAGTCCCTCCCTGATGTAACGCAGTCTCAACCCACGGGCAGTGTCTGTACCCATGTTCAGTAATGCTGCCTTGTAATAGGACTCTTGTAGGGTGTGGAGCCCCGAGACTGCAATTGTCGCTGCATGGCATCTGCCTGCAGGTTTCCTCAACTACCCTGGGGTTTGTGGCTGCCAAATACAATTGAGGGGTCCACTGTACGCTCAGGATGCTTTTCAGTACTACAGAGAGGCTGAGTCTTTAAAAAATAAATAAATATATATATATATTTATATAAAGATATACATACGTGTGCACATGTATTTTGTAAAAGGAACTTCAGAAGCTTTTTTCCTTACTTAAGTGATGTGTTTCCCTCCTTCACCCTCCCCTCACTCACCCTCAGAAATCACTGTCTCTCTCTGATGGCTTGTATGCTTCAAGCTGTATGGTGTGATTTTTGGGGCAGGATTTCTTGTACCTTGCCTATGTCTGAAGAGGAAGCAGCGGGCACCACTTCAAGTCTAAATAATGACAGTAATCATTTCCAGCAGACAGACAATCTCTTCCTGGCTGGCTACAGTCTGACTCTTCAGCCAATGTAACTGGCAGCCCTGATATTTCCTCTGAGCCTGGCACAGAGTTAGGATGCTTAGTAGTGTTCTAGATGCCAATTTATCAATTTGTTCCTTAAAGGAGTTTGATTTTGTTGCACATGAAAATATATACTTATCTATTAAAGGAAATACAAGTGGAATAAACCAGGAAATATTAAAACACAGCAGGATGCAGTGAGATATGGTGTTTCTTAAACAGTAGCAGTAATCTTAATAAAATGCAGATTCAATCGTGTTGAGGGAGCAGTGTAGTAATAAGAAGTGAAGAAAGGAGCAAGGTGCATAAAAAGAAGGGGGAGCCCTAGGGTGGAAGAATGTCTCTGGATTTAGCAAAGACATAATGTGGTGCCTGTTACAATTGAACTGCTTTGCTTTCAAAATGTAAAGTCAGTGGGTGGGTTGCTTTCAAGCCTGGTGTAACTCCACCCAAGTCAATGGAATTACAGCCATTCTAAATGTAGCTCTGCACAAGCAATATAATAAACTGTAGATGTGAATAAAGTCAGATGGACAGTATGAGGGGGAAAAAAAAGCATTCATGAGCATTTCCTTAAATGTGTTTGAAATTCATGTCCCTTTTTGTTCGTTTTCCAAGAATATTCACACTGATTGTATTTTGGTCACAGAAAAAAAATATCTAAGAAATCTTATTCTTACAAGTTTTGTAGCTTTCCAGGAAATTTATTTGCTTTCTGTCTTATAGCTGAGAAAAATGTCAGTTTTCCTACTAGGGAGCTGAAACAACACCAAGAAACCTGTTCCCAAACACTGACAGCCTTTTATTCTCTCACTTTACAGTATCTAACACAATGAGAAATCTGCTACGTGACATAGAGGCTGTGCCTGTTACAGATAATAATAATAACTAGAGCCAAATAGGAAAATATATTCTTTAAACATAAGGCATTTAAAGAATAACCCAATCATCAGGCACAGTCTACATGGGTTCAGAAAGGGAAAACCCTATTTAACTATTTTGATATCCTCCTATGATAAGGTCACCTGCCTAGAGCATGAAGGAAAGGCAGTGGATGAAGTTTTTCTGGATTTTAGTAAAGCTTTTGGTATTGTTTCTCACAGCATCCTTTTGGGCAAGTTCTTCAGCCATGAAGAGATTCACTGTGTGCTGGGTGAACTGGATGAACAGCAGGGCTCAAAGGGTTGTAGTGAATGGAGCTACACCTGGCTGGTGACTGGTCACCAGTGTTGTTCCTCAGGGTTCAATTTTTAGGCCATTTCTCTTCAAAGTATTTATCAACAATCTGGATGCACGAGTTGAATGCACCATTAGCAAGTTTGCTGCTGATACCGAGCTGGGAGGTGCTGTTGGCTCTCCTAGAGAGCCTTGCAGAGAATAGATGGGATCATTGGGCTGTGATTAATAGGATGAAATTTAACAAGGCAAAAAGCTGGATTCTGCACCTAGGATGAAGTAGTGCCAGACAAAGTATAAATGGGGAGAGGAATGGCTGGAGAGCAGCCCCGCAGAAAGGGAGCTGAGGATGCTGGTCATCAGCAGGCTCAGTGTGAGTTAGCTCTGTGCCCAGGTAGCCAAGAGGGCGAGCCCCATCCTGGGGTGCATCAAACCAGCTGGCCAAAAGAGGGATTATGCAGGAGTTATCCAGGGGAGTATTCAGTGTTGGTGCAGCCTCACCTCGAGTATTGTATTCAGTTCTGGGCCCCACAATTCAAGAAGAATGTAAAGGTCCTTTCCTGCCACGCGAGGAAAGGCTGAGGGAACTGGGTTTGTTAAGCCCTGAGGAAAGTAGTCTTAGAGGAGACCTTATCACCAACCATGTTCATGTATTTAAAGGGTGGCTACAAAGAAGATAGAGACTTCCTTTTTACAGGGAGTTGCATGGAAAACAAAAAGAGTAATGGGTACAAGTTACTCCTGGGGAGATTCCAATTGGACACAAGAGGAAAATTTTTTACAATAAGAACAATCACCATTGGAATAATCTTCCCAGGATGGAGTCCTGAACATTGGAGAATTTTAACATTTGACTGGACAGGGAGTTGAGTTGTCTTGTTTAGATCATGCTTTTGCCAAGAAAAGTTGGATTAGATGATCCTTGAGGTCGTTTCCAACCTGGTATGCTATCATTCGATGAATTTATCCAGAGGAGGGCAACAAAGCTGGTGAAAAGGCTTGGAATGATGATCACTGTAGGTCCCTTCCCACTGAAATAATCTGTACATGAGTACAAATGTACAGAGTACATTTCATAATTGTATTAAGACCCAGTGCTTATCAATAACGGAATCTAATGTGCAATGCAGAATAATCCAAAAAAAATTGTAAGAATCATTTTATAGCATTGAGAAATGGAGGGAAAATATTTTGCATAGAATTTTACACGTGAAATAATGTCAGTATTGCAGAAAAAAAATGAAGAAATGCATCTCTGTATGTGTATCCTGTAACATTATTTATTACTAAAAGAAATAAAGTGGGGATCTCATAATCCTCACTGATCCCCATAGTCCATTGTCCAAACATATATATGATTTTCCCTTCCTAGCCAAATTGAGTTTTAGTAACCTGCTCACTATCTAGGTTTAATATATATTAGTTAGGCTTCAGGTTTGTCTGAAGTTAGGTCTTGGTTGTTCTGCTCAGGTCCTTGGCAATTCATTTTGGTTTTCAAACTTTTCTAAAGGTCAGTATTGCTGGAATATTCTTATTTGGCCATGCATCTTCTTCACCTGTCAGTGGAGATTATGAGACAGGGTTTGTGAGGTAGCTATGCTGTTACAGGAATACATAAATCACAGAATCATAGAATGGTCTGGGTTGGAAGGGACCTGAAAGATCATCTCATTCCACCTTCCTACGACGGACAGGGACACCTTTCACTAGACCAGGTTCTTCAGAGCTCCATCCAACCTGGCCTTGAACACTTGTAGGGGTAGGGTATGCACAGCTTCTCTTGGCAATCTGTGCCAGCAACTCACCACGCTCTCAGTAAAGAATTTCTTCCTAATTTCTAATCTAAACCTTCCCTTTGTCAATTTGAAGCCATTCCGCTTTGTCCTGTCACTACGTGCCCTTGTAAACAGTCTCCATCTTTCTTGCAGGGTTCCTTCAGGTACTAGAAGGCCACAACTATCTGAATAATATATAAATAGATAAGTAACAGAGTTTCCATCCCAAGACCCCCTGTGACACCTGGGAGTTTGTAAAGGAGGACCTCCTGAAGTTCACCAAGGAGAACAAGATTCTGCAGCTGATGGGAGGTAAACCTACAGATCAGCAAAAGGCTTGGGTAAGTGACAACTGACAGAGGAGCTGCAGTCGTGGCTGATGCCAAGTGAATACAGGACAACTCTGTTCCAACTGTGAACAAGGCAACCAGGAGCGGCAGGGCCAGCAGATCAGGGGAAGGCACCTGCCCCTTCTCAGCACTCGTGTGGTTGCACCTGGAATAGTGTCCAGTGTTAGAGGCCTAAGTTCAAAAGGGACACTGAGAAACCAGACAGAGTGTAGAAAAGAGCTTTCAGGATGGCCAGGGGATAGAGCACTTGACACACAGGTGGGGGATGGCAGAACCACATTCCTCAGTGTGGCAAAAAGAAGGCTTACTAGTGGTTAATAGCAGCCAGTGACTTCTTTAAAAGCAGTTACAAATATGACAAAGCCAAACTCTTTTTGGTAGAGGCAGAATATACAGCAAGAAGCAAAAAGATACAAATACTGGCTTGGGAGGTTTGAAATGGACATTAGGAAAATTTTCTTCACCGGGAGAGTAGTTCTGCCATGGAACAGCTTAAACTGGGACACTGTGAAATCTCCATCTTCAGAGCCAGACAAAGCCATGGATGACCTGATCTAGTGCTGGCAATTATCCTGCTTGGAGCAGGGCTTGGGACTAAATGACCTCCAGAGGTCCCTTCGAGCCAACACTATGATTCCATCATTCTAGTATCTTTTTGGTTTGGTTCGGGGTTTTCTGTTTGTGTTTTTTCTTCTCTGGGCCCCTTTGGCTGACTTTAGGCCCTAATGAGTCCTATTCCACACCCTGCTTTTAAAATGCTATTCCTTCACATTTCTGCAGCACTTTTAAGCTCTCTGGAAAACTGACCGCAGAATGAAACAAAACGTTTCCCCCCTCATTGACTCATCCTGTGTCTGTAAGAATTTCTCACAAATATCAACTAGACAAATACAAACCAGAAGACCTAAATGGCGAGCCTGAGTAGACATTATCTTCAGCTGTGCAGGGTTTTACATACTTTGTATGAACAAACAAAAATCTCAAGTAATTTTTTTTATTATTAATACTATTCTGTAAGAGAGATAGAAAATACAAAGAGTAATAATGCAAACCATAGTCTCAAATATCTTCCAAAGCTCTTAAATTTAGCACTGAGACATAATAAAGAAATAGTCAGATGATTTACATTTATAAGGATCCTTATTTATAAGAGATCTCTGAATAAGGCATGTGGATTTGACTTTCTGGGGGTACAATAAATAGCAATTTTGGTGGAATCCTGTAGTTGTCCTTTTTTTACATGTGCAGTTCATAACATATTATAGTTTTGAAAGAAACTATAACACGTGTACTTGTCTTTATTTTGCTTGTGTCAATGATATAAAGTTCAGTCTTCCTCAAACACATCCGTATGTGCAATTCTTGTTTTACAGGATGTGTATTACTGTTATTCTCTTGAAATATTCCTAGGAGGAAATTTAGCACTCTGAATAACATTGCTGTTCCCATTTATTTTGAAGAAAGAGGTTTTTCTTGAAGAGAAACTTCCTTTTAAAAATAGATCCCTAATTGTCTGAAATAGTCCTAATAGAATTCACTTTTAATTACCCTTCAACACCCTCAGCATTGAAGACAGCACTACTATTACCTAGCTCAAATTTATGAAAAGGTGAACGACCCAAGAGATTCTCTTCAGGAAACCAAAAGCCTCTGTGGTCTCTTGATGTTCTTCCTTAGCCAACTGTAGCTTATTTTACTGAGGCTCTGTTGAATCTTCTTTGTTCTCTTCTGATATTAACTGTCTTTCCTTTGGGTTTGCATCCTTTTAAAATGAATAATGTGTTCAGGTATGTTTGTCATGCACTCATCATTCTTTTTTCACTGGGAATGGTTCAGCTTTTGCATCTTTCTCTGTCCAATGAGCAGCTTTCTCGAACTGCTTAATCCAGTTTAGGTCAGCCAGGCTTCAGCTTCTCTCATGTTTTTCAAACTGGATGTTGCTGTCAAATTTCTGCAGACTAGAAGATTTAAAAACAGGGTCCCTATGTCTGGAGGCTTCAGTTCCATAAAGGTGGTGACTTTTTCCCCACTCCAACCAAAACCAAGGGGGTGTAATGGAATTAAGCACCATGCAGGATCAGACATCTACATATACCGTCAAATCCTTTGAAAGTACCACTAACACTCAGATTTAAGATGAGGGTTTCTATAGCTAATGGAAAGCATGCACATATCTAATATGTTCATTTTAGTTTCCCATCCCAAAGTCTCTTAATCATTCAACACAGGGTGCAACACAAAGCACGTTTGAATCAAAATCACATTTTAATGCTCTGATTTTCTTTGTAGTCTCAGATGAGTGGTCATATTTATTCACCTATGCCATCTAGTATTTTAGCCATTTTTCTGATTTATAACTTCTCACCACTCAGACCTTTGCCCATGTAAAAGCTAGGAAAATCTACAGTGACAATTAGCATTAAGGATAGACATGACTCCTTCCTTGTTCTGGGCCTGAGCTCATCACTGCTGGAAATTAAAAACTTTCTTTTTTTCCACTTACGTATCTGGTGTTACTTGGTTGTCTCATAACAATGACATTTCCACTTGTTCTTACAGCTAAGTTTTAATGCTAGAGTAAATTCTCTTAAAAAAAAAGACACTAGACCCAGGAAAATCTGGTCTGTGACTACTTAGCCTGCTGTGATTGTTAGTGATGTGAAGGAATGAACTCAGATTCCCTTGGCTTTTTGTGTGCTACTGAGCATAACTTGAGGAACGCACATTGGTCCACACAATAAAAGCATGGAAAGTGCAAAAGAATAAGAATTTGGGTGATGCAAAAAAATCTTTTCCGATTGGGACCTGACCTGACAACAGAAAATCAGATTTACGTGTTAGCATGAAGAAATATACCTGTATCTCCAGAAATCACTTCTCCAGCCGATTTTCTTTGTTATTGGAGGTGGGAAGACTTTAAAGTACAGGGTGGGAAAGTAGAAAGTGCAAAGAAATTTATAATTCATTGGCAAAATTAACCCTTTGTTTATAATTCCTCTGAAAAAAAAAAACAAAAAAGGCAAATGTGATTGGGCTTTCTTTTCTGATGCACTCGAGCCCTGAAATGCATAGAAGATCACAATTTTCTTATGTCAACAACAAACAAAAAAAGGGGAGGTCTGATCATAGTCAACAGTGACTGAGATGCAATAAAATGCACTCAGTATAAGGCAAATGTTATTTGCATTATCATTGCATTATCTATCAGTCACAAAAATATAATAAAAAACCCACACACACCAAAATCAAACATTGACCTTATGATTACACATGGATCTGTATCAAAATCATCAGTTTGAATGCTCCATCTTTGGGAAAGTTCAGTGTGGATTTAAGGTTTGTGGTTTCCTGCTGTCTCCATAAAGAGACTCAGCCAAAGTTTTGGTTCCAGGCACTCTTGAAGACTGTCTTTAAGAAGTATTTTAGGCATTTATTATATGGCATAAAGAAACAAACAATAAAAAAACCAAATTTTAGATTTCATTTAGTTTTTAACTCTGCTGACTGTTCTGAAAGACTCCAAGCAGATATAGGTAGACTTAGTGGAGCCTCTTTTACATGTGCAGAAGTGGTATTTTGGTGCTCATATTTGTTTAATAATCAAGAATCCTTTTAGCAGTGCCAATCTATGCAAAGAGAACTGAAAATTCGGTCAAATATTTGGTTATTCGAGGTGTTTGAATTTGAGATACCAGGTGAATGTCCAGAATTGCCCCTCTCACAATGTCAGCACCTTTTACCCCCCTTTTAAAAATATTTGTTTCTACCCTGTGTCCATTCACCCCATTGCTCCCAAGGATATTCAGTGAGATTCTCTGATAGTTTTTGCAAAGGATGAACGTGACTCCCTCAGGGTACAGTAAATGGTGATAAAAGTTTTGTTGTCCCAGCTAAGAGGAGCCCAGGGCAGGCTGGATTAGAGTTACTTTTACCAAAGGAAAAGGAGTGAAGGAAAAGCGAGTGATGCAACAGCACGCTGAGGAGAGCCCTGGCAAGCCAGGTTTGCTGCCCATTTAGCACTTACTGAGATGAGAGAGTTTGCGAAATCGCTACTGTTTCTGGGAGAGACTACTGCCATCCCACACCGTGGCTGCTGCTACTTAGTCTAAGCAGCATGTCTCTGGCAGTAAAGGCTCGTCATCCTGCCACTCCTCGAAGCCTGTTACCCTAGAAATGGCTCTACTTTGCCTAAAGCCTTACCTTGCTGGTATGCCAAGAGCCTGTTAGCGCCGGAATTGCTGCAAGATTTGCTCTAAAGACACGGGCAAATGTGTGCACAGACAGCCAGTGGAATTCCCAACACAGGCATTTCTCCACTTGTCTGGGTAGAGCTGGGCAACCTGATGATTCCCATCCCCAGTAGCTTTGCTTTTTTTGGTAGCAAAAGCACTTTGAACAAATCACTGTGCTCCTACACTGAAAGGCAGTGACCCAACCTCGTGGCTCTTTAGAGCTGTAGCCGGCAAAGGTTGTGCATGATTTCCTGCGAGCCCCCTGTTGTGCTGAAACACTGAGTAGCTGCATAAAAATCTATGCAAATTATGAACCCAGCAGTGACCGTCTTCCCTCTAAAATTACTGCAAGAGCCCATAATTTCTCTTCTTTAGGCCTTCCTCATATTTATTTTAACATTATAATTTCATCTAATAACTGTGCAACCCATTGGCAAACATCACTCTTCTTCTCCTTCTCTGGATTGACATGCCCCCTTTTGACTCACTGTCCATCCCTCAAATGCATCTTTCACAGTCTTTATTAGGTTTTATTTGAAGACAGGGATGTTTAAAAGACAGATTCAAGATCCAAGTCCTCTTGTGTCCCTTAGGCTGCAATGGGAGATCTATCATTTCCAAAGTCTCTTGAAGAGCAGCTAGAGTGTGCCCCTTCAGTTTGAGGCTAGAAAGCTGAGGTTCTTGCTGGACAGATCTCAGTAAAAGCACCAGCAGTCTTCAGTTAAAAAAAAATAAGATTATTGACAAGCTCTGTTGTAGAGTCATCAAAATGCAATGCAAATGCAAAAGTGTCTGAATCTGCTTGTTTTGGCATCTCAACCCGCAAATCAAATTGTCATATGAAAGTGATCTTTTTGGATCTCCTCTCTTCCAGATGGCATCTTTTCCATGTGCTCATGACACGCTCTAGCTCCATGATACCTGAGCACTACTCTGAATGTAGTTCCCTACTGTCAAAATTAATTGGAGTCATATTTCCTGGTAAAGTAATGTCCTGGTTGTATCTGAGATTATATCCCAGGGGTTGTTGATTTGCCATTTAGTGAGGACAGTGGCAACATGAGGGGATTTTTCAGTTGTCCACAGACAGCTTTGCTGCTGAGAGATTTTTAGGCTACCAGTGTTTATATGATCTGAACACGAGCTCCAGACTGCAGTACCCCACCACTATGGGCAACCCACAAGGTCCATGACTGATTAATTGAAAGGGTACTTTGACCACGCTGCCTTTTCCCTAAGCTGAGCTCTTGTGCTGCAATACAGTGAGGAAGGGAAAAGCATAAATTAGCAGAAGCCTTCCCAGGCTTCTTGAGGGACTCTTGAGGCCAAACAAGCCTGATTCATAGCTTCTGCTTCACTTAATGGAAGGGACTGGTCTAGCTGTCATCCTTCGCATGTGATTTTTCTGAGTTTGGGGAAATACAGACAATCTGAAAAGCCCTTGTTTTGTAAAACGCAAGATGCCTACACGTGACTGAGTCCCTGAGGCTTCCTTTGCTAATCAGCAGAGGTCGAGGCATTTCCTCTCATCCTGGGTGAATACCTGTGGTGGGTTAGTTGAAGTGTGCTGGATTCTTTCCGTTCAGTACACAGAGGACTTCAGATATCTACGCTGTAGGTGGATGACATTAGGTGAGGTGAATCCTTCCTGCGTGTCTATGTAATGCTTTGAGACAGCATAGTGTTACTCTTCAAGACAACCTTCATGCTAATAGTTACATTACTATAAAGGTTCAACTACTTCCAGCCACACTACTAAATCCTTTCTGCCCCCGTTTTTGTATTTCATATTGAAGCCACTTTAAAGATCTGACAGTCTCTCAGGGAAAAACGTGTTTTGTTGGTGGTGGACTGATAAATGCATATTCCATATTGACAACACTAGGAGCTCATAAGCTTTGTGCTGAGACGGAAAGCTGCCACAGCATTCACCTCATGGCCATATAAAGTGATTACCTGTAGGCTGAAAATTATTGTGTCATTATTCCCTTCAACTAGAATGAACTGTTCTTAAAATCATAGCTAATTCCTCTGAAAGGATCTGCAAATAACAAGAAGCTGACAAAGTGAAATTCCTTCCTCCCCGTCCTCTGACTCACCTTTGTTAAACCTTTGGATCTCTGTTACTTTTCTGATTATGTGGCTTATTTAAAAATGCCCTACTGTGTTATCTGTCTTTTTCCCTATATCAATAGGTGTGCTTGGTGTTTAAATAGGTCTGAGTAATGGAGAAATCAGTCTGATGTAAAAGCAGAGAGAGCTTACATTTATGGTGGTAGCAATAATGATGGTACAACATCACACAATGGCTCCTGGAAGCAGACAAACGTCAAAACAGCATGAAGAACTCCTCTTCCACACTGTTAAGACTGCCCAGAATTCCCACAGAATAACATACACAATCATTTTGATGAATTCCAAGCTAATATCCATGTCAGTCCTTCACAAAGACTGCTAGTTTCGGACAGGAACTAATTGCACTGTCTTGTTTAAAAATAGAGAAATCATCTTTTGTTTTAGCAGATTTCCTCTGTGGAAAACATACTGTGTGCAAAATGGTTGCGTGAAAGGGTTGGCAATCCGAGACACAGAAGTGGACATTGTTTAGGATATAACAGCACATTTAGTTGCCTGAGAAAAGGGTGTGGACAACGATCTTTGGAGAGCTAGCACACCTCAGTGGAAACTGCATGTACTGCAATGAACAGCATTTTTTAATAAAATATTTGTGTTGCCTTAACGCAGTCTTACATTTTACCTAGCTCTTAAGATTTTGATGTACTTGTTCTGCTTTGGTTTTCTTGTTGTTCTTAAGCTCCCATGGTTTCCATAATTCCCCATTTTTGTGACAAGCAGAATTTGGAAACAAATTTCTTTTTAACTCAATAGGAAGAGTCTTTAGGAGGATGATATCTAAGGCATTAGCACTGGCCTTTCTTTTTCAAAAGCAATCACTGACCTTGGAATAGTGATACTAGTTATGGATTTAATTTTCCAGGGCTGCCCACGCTCCAGATGAATTCAGTGGGAACTGTGGATGGATTCCCCTCCTTGACTCAGGCCCTGAGTTTATTGGAAATAGAAGTGAGTCCTCACAGTCTGCTCATTCTGCTACTACAGACACTGTGCCTTGCAAGCCTGCTACCTCCGTATTATTCTCTGCTCATTCCAGGAAAGATTTTTTAATGAAATGGAGATCAAAAGACACACACCAAATAACCACATGAACTAGGAGAAAAACCCATTCCTGACCAAAAACAGTCAAGAAGCAAAAGCACATGGAGTAGAGTGCTGGCTTTGTGTGTTATCACCTTACACTGCACATCTGCACTGTATTAAGAATAGATGCTGCAAAAATAATAATGATGATGATGAAGGTAATAATAATGGTCTTCAGGATAAATGGAGAGTCATTTCTCTCTTCCAGTTTCACAATGAGTAGGGCAAAGAGCCAACATGTAAAAAAAGAATTTTTTTTTTTCTTAGAGGTTCATGCATATAATAATTATATGGCATGGGGCTTTGCTAGCAAATATTTATCCCTTTACTTTTCATCTGACCACCCTCCTCTGCTGTGTGTCTGGTTTTCAGTTCAATTTCTGCCTTGATTACAAATGTTGTGCTATTACCTTCTCACAGTAATATGTCCTATGAAGTCCTTACTGACTGTGGGTTTCGTTCACATCCCAGTGATATCCCACAGAAGTCTCCAGCCTCCCATTCCCAATAATATTAACATGTGACTAAACCAGTGTATACAGAAAATTATTTGGTCTAGTAGATGACTTTTTTAATTGTAACACCTTTGAAATTCCTTTCCACCAGTTAAGGTAAAGAAACTGATTGTGAGGGCATTTGAGGGGTTCTTGTACTGCTGCTCTTGGAATTTTTATGGAGAAAAGCACAAGGCTGCATGGCAGTGACATCTCACCGAGGTTAAGAAAAGTATTATTTCCTAAAGCATTATTTCAACCAATGGTGTGAAACCAGGTTGTGTTCTTGCACCAACTTTATTCACGATCTTCTTCAGCATGATGCTACAAAGGGCCATGGCAGACCTCGATGAAGAAAACGGTATCTACATCCAATATCGTACTGATGGAAGCCTGTTCAATCCTAGGCGACTGAAGGCCCACACCAAGACTCTCAATCATCTTGTCCGTGAGCTGCTCTTTGCTGACAATGCCACCCTTGTCGCCCACACAGAAGCAGCTCTGCAGCGTTTGACATCCTGCTTTGCAGAGGCTGCTGAGCTTTTTGGGCTGCAAGTCAGCTTGAAGAGGATGGAAGTTTTCTACCAACCTGCACCTCAGGAAGTTTTCCATCATCCCCATGTCATCATTGGTGAATCAGAGCTCAAGTCAGTCCAGCAGTTCACTTACATGGGAAGCATCATCTCCTCAGACAGTAAAATTGACAAAGAGATAGACAACAGGCTAGCGAAGGCATAGAGAGCTTTTGGAAAACTCCGTAAGAGAGTTTGGTGTAATAAACACCCGAAGAAAAGCACAAAGATCAGTGTTTACAGAGCCGTTGTTTTGTCTACTCTTTTGTATGGGTCCGAATCATGGGTCATCTACTGCTACCACTCGAGACTCTTAGAACACTTCCATCAGTGTTGTCTCCGCTCAATCCTAAACATCCACTGGACTGACAAAGTGACCAATGTGTCTGTTCTTGAACAGACTGTGGTCACGAGTATTGAGGCCATGCTGCTGAGAACACAGCTGCATTGGGCAGGGCACGTCTCCAGGATGGAGGACCACCGCCTCCCCAAGACTGTGCTCTATGGCGAACTCGCCACTGGTTGCCACAAGAGAGGAGCCCCGAAGAGGAGATACAAGGACTCCCTGAAACAACATCTCAGCCTCGGCCATATCGACCACCAGCATTGGTCTACTCTGGCCTCTAGTCGGGAGACATGGAGACACACCATCTATAATGCTGCTGCCTCTTTTGAGATCTCTCGCAGAATCAACTCTGAGGAGAAAAGACAACGCAGAAAGAACTGAGTCTTGCCAGTACCACCAAAGGAGACTTTTCACTGTGCCTTTTGCAACCGGGCTTGTCTATCTCGCATTGGCCTTTTTAGCCACCAACGCGCTTGTAGCAAGCGTGGGTAGAGTCCTTCTCTAATCTTTATTCTCGAAGCTTTGCCATGATGATGATGATGATGATTTCCTAAGGTACCTAAGTGCTTTTGAAACTTCAGAGTGTAGTTAGTCAGTAGGGCACAATCACTTGTGCGGGCGTTTTTATTGCCGCTTTTTTAGTTTGTTTCAAAGTGACTCATTACAAAACTCCCTTTTCTGATACTCACACCCACCGACCCACCCCACAAGGACAATGAGATCAGGGACATTAGGGAACTGAGAGAGACAATGAGACTTGTAACAGTGCAGAAAGATGTGCAAAATACAGATCATCTGCAGCACAATACATAGGAACATCAGGCCAAATGTCTTTGCTTCCACTAAAGTTTCAAAATCTATTCTTGAAAAACAGAACCAGCACCTTTCTCCCTTGTTTTCAAGTGTACAAATCCATGATATTTTTCCTTCCAATTTAATCACCTTTAAGACAATTCCAGCTTTGAAATCATTAATACATTACAACAGATGAGGTACTTTGGGTCCTAAAAATAAGGACAATAAGGCCGAGGTCTGCAGTTTTTGTGCTGGTGTAAGTGAGGCCACAAAATGTGATACCTTTGTCAGATACCTCTTCCTTCTTGTTTTTTGAGATGTCCACAAATGTCCTCTTAGAAAATACTGAAGAATATAAAAGGTGTGAGTTTATGAAAAATACTACGCACATTTCATTACCGATTTCCAAAACTTGGAATAAAACATGGCCAGTTTCTCCCTGATGCCCAATTGTTCTCTCCAGCACAATGACTACTTGACTATTTCTTGTAGTAATAATTATTGACAAAGGGACAAAGCGTGGAGCAGTCAGATTTTGCCCCACTGTTAGTTCCCATAATTTGGAGCTCTGATGTCTTTGATATAGTAAAAGATATCCATAATAGATGTGATTTCTAAGATCTTCTGTAGGAGTTCTTTTCAAAAGCTGTATTGTTTCCATGGATGCTGCCGTATAATCTAATTATTCCTGAAGGGTTGCCTATTGTACCACAGGATTCTTCAAAGGAATGGAAAACAGCAAGGTAGATCATTTGAGCAAAAATCTTTTATTTGTTTAGGACAATGTTTCACAAAAGCTCTATCTGAGAAGGAAAAGAAATCTCTTCTGAGCCTCCTTTCTTTCAGAATTCAAGTTGCTATAATCATATAAAGCGCCTCTGTGTACTGTATGTTTTATCCTTTGCTTTCATTGGATGATAGAAGACATTTCAGTCCCATGTTGGGGTGGTTTTCTTCCCACTGAAAAATTAAATCATTTATATTGTACGATCTACTGTAGGCAAGCAGGGTAAAGCAACCCCAAGCAGTCAGAGAATACAAGCCAGGCCCAACACCTGCAGCCTGTCAAAGGAATTATTCCGCTCAACTCAGTTGGAATCTTTTTGTGGTAAGATATACAGTGGTGCAAAGGAGTTGATATTTACATCCACCTCATTAAAGTGAATCAGTTTGCTATTATCAAAGAGTCACAAGTTCCTAGGCCATATGATGAATCTCCCTTGGTCTGTGGTGTGTGCAACCTCACTGTTTTTGACCTTGGCCACTGTGCTAATGAGTCCCATTGCCTGTGCTGTTTCTCAGGACACCTTAGCATCTGCATGACTAAGGCTCCAGCCAGCTTTTCCCAGGCAAGGACCTGAAACTGTACTTTGTCATGTCAAATAACAATATCCTGAGCACGTGGGCATGCCCTTGTCTTGCTGTGAATGTGTAAATAAATGAATGTTTCCCTTCCATGCACTGTCACCCAAGCTAACATATTGTAACAATATGGTTGTGTGGGAGACTAATGAGTGGACAGAAAACTCCTCAAGCATATCAAGCGGGAAAAGGATGGAAGCTCAGAACTCTTTCCCCCCATCATGCAGTCCTCTCTTTGAGCTATTACCACTGTACTACTCTTTTGCATAGCTAGATTCTGTGGTTTGGATTTTTGCCATCCTTTTACATCTACATGAAAAGATTTACTGTTATTAAAGTGTTGTCTTCATTTTGTATGGACTACAAATAAGAAAAATCTATAAGGATTTTCTTTTACAGGGCCTTTAAAGAGCATCTACATTTACAGCAATGACCTGCATTGCTCCTATCTTATCATTATTACTATAAGAGTCAATAGTTCTGCCAAAGGCCTACCAAACTTTGTTTTTTATGAGACATCTGTCCTTACTAGTTGATCATAGTTTCCACTGAGGAAGGGTACTCAGCCAGAAGACTTCTGCTTTTAGGTAGAGGCAGCTCAGCGCTGTTTCCTCCAATGTTTGCCAACAGATAATTCAGAGCTCTGGTTCTAAAATATGTTCAGGATTCAGAAGCAGCAGCAACAAACTCACAGCCTGTGGAGGTCCCTAGGGAAGGTACTCGGAGCAGCACAGACCTGAACTCCTGGAGGAAGGAGGGGAAAAATTGAGGAGTGGAACTAAAGTTGCATATATCTTGGGAGAAATAACGGAAAAATTTTAAGTCTGTGGTCAGTGGAGCTGAAGGGAAAGACAACTTTCTTGCTCTATACAGCCCCAAGAGAAGGTGAAATTCTGTACCCTTTTGTCTCCTTCTTGATTTTCTATTTATTCATCTGAGATACAAGGTAACAGGATTATACTATTTAAACATATCTATTTTGAGTCAGGTTCCTGACTCAAAAGCTATATTCTTCATTCCAATCACAGATAAATTGTTTGTTTTAAATTAAGTGCTTGAATTTCACTTTGGCTAGGGCTTCAGTAACTGAAGGGGTGGAAAAGTACTGCTGCAGTGAAAAATGTGATCTGCACCACAGCCCTGACGGCAGTGCATTGAAGGTTCTCCCTCACTTGTAGAAAGAAACTGCATTCTTTCCTGTAGTTCAGCCAGTTTCGTTTCATGTGAAGCCACATGAAAAGGAAGAGATGGTCCCTCTCCAGCTACTTAGTAGCTGTTGTCATGGAGGGATTTGACGCAGATGGTGGAGAACCAGGACAATAGAACAACATACCCAAGGTGAATTTGTTTCCAAGCAGATGGGCTACTTTCTACAGCTACATCTTCTTCCAGGATATGGATGTTTTATGTACATACTTCAGCAATGGAGTCCGAAAGCAGCAAATTTCTGGAATAACAATGCTGTAGATCTGAATCCAGTAAAACAAAAAACCTCAGATCTAAATCTGTTGTATCTCAACTTTATTTTTCGGTATTGGAACACCAGTTTTGTGTAGTAAATCTGAGGACATTGCAAAGTAGAAGTATGAAAAATATTGCAATATTAAATACTGTTCTCCAGGTACCAGGAAACTTTATACAACTTACAAGGAGGGATAAAATTATGACTTGATATTAAAGTCCACTGAAACCAAAATCTGAAAAGCTTCATTTTAGAAGTACTTAAAAAGGAACTGCAGACATCCTCTCAAGGCATGGTTTGCTTCTGATTATACAAAGTTGTAGTAGATGAAGAAAAATAATTATGTTCTCAGATTGATGCCATTGGATAAGCCTTGAAGTCAGAAAGCATGGAATACTTTCATGGCATATAAGCAAAGTTTGGGATGATACTAGATTTTAAGTTTTCCAGAGGGACAGTTTTCCTACAGAGATTTTCTTTAGTTTAGAACTACTTTTTTTTTTTTTTTTTTTTCAGAGAAGCACACTCATAGATGGCTGAATCATAGCATGATTCAGGAAAGATGCTGGAAATTCTTTGGAAAGGCTGCTTAAAATTTTGGAATGGATTCCCCACATTATTTGCAGTAAACAGGATAATCCTACAGCTGTGTGACATAAGCACTTTAAAAAGACAGTAGAAGTACACTTTAAAAATCCTGTAGAAGATACTTGGGGCTATTTGGTTTGAGAGCAATATGAGATTGTAAAATTTTAAATTTTATTTGGAACATAAATATACTAATATTTTTGATTTTTAGTTGTTTGTTTCTGCGTAAACAGAAATATTTTCATTTGATGAACTTTCTCTCATTCAAAATAACCCTGACTTCCCACTACTATTAAAGCAGAAAAGAGGAGGATGATGATCACTATTTCCTACTGTCAGTTGACACAGAAAACAGGGTGTCTCGGATAAAGGTGTTTTTTGTCACACACTGTTCATGTGGCTTCTGACAATAAGTTATACCTTAATAATATAGGATCAAAGAGTTATTCAGGCTGGAAGGAACCTCTGTAGGACTTGAGGTCCAGCCCCTGTTCAAAGCAGGGTTAAAGTCAAAGTTAAGCCAGGCTGCTCCAAGCTTTCTTTGTCCAGTTGGGTTTTATATATCTCTCAAACTTCCCTCATACTTCATGTGCAACTAAATATTTTTACGGAAATAGAGGAAGCAAAAGGTGGCAAATTGAAAAGCACAGGAGGAGGGAAGAGAGAGGAAGAAGGAAAAAGATTTAGAGGAAAAAAGTGACAGTAAGACTGACTTTATGTTGGCAGAAGATGAAAAAAGGTGCTGAGGGAATCCTGAAGCAACAACAACAACAACAACAAAAGAAAAGAGAGGACATGAAGCTAAAAATGTAATATGAAGAGGGGGCCTTAGAAGTTGAAGAATTGTCAGGTGAGAAGTGAGTAGGAAATGGAGTGGCCATTCCTCTACCATTGCAGCAGAGGGCAAGGGGTGTGCCTTCTGAAAAAGATGCTTCTGTAAGTGGACTTAGAGATGCATTTTGACCAAGAAGCTCCCTCCTGCCTTAGGAAGAGGGGGGTGAAGAAAGGCTTTCTGGGGAGAGACGTTTTATGACACAACTGGTGCAAAAAATGACTGAGCACTGGAATCTGCAAACTAGAGAGCGCCTTCACTGTTCCTCTTTCACTTGAAAATTCTACAGAAGGCTTTCTCTCTTCCTACACCTTTACCTCTCTCATGTCTTTGTCATAGTTTAGAAACAACCATTGCCACAGGACAGCCAGCATTAAGTGTCAGATTTGGTACCTTTGCTCCAGGGTAATCCCAAGAAAGTCCTAAAGAACCATCACCTTCCCATCATCCTAGGCTGGGGGTTACTAAATTTGTAGGTAATACCAAATCAGGAGGGGCTGCAAATATACTAGAACAAGATTAGAATTCAAAGTGCTCTTGACATAATGGATAGGGCCAGAAAATAGCAGGGTCCTCATGTTGCTCACCTTAAGACTATTCGTCAATTCTCCACCCCTTCACAAATGTTACGACAGTTTAACTCTATTCATTAATGCAATTGCTCTGGATATATATAAAAAAGTGGAAGTACAATCAACTCTACAGCTTCTGAATTCTACAACCTCTTTTTTTCATTCTTTATCCAGCTGAAAATTGATGTTTCTTACAAAAAATAATAGAATGTAAAGCTGAAGAATACAGAAGTTGAGCTACAAAAGGTATTCTTGTAATCACGTAACATAATATAGATTCTTTTGTATCTTTTTAGAGGCACCATTCTTCACATACCTTTGAGAAGAAAGGAAATATAACTATTCTCAGTATTCGACCTTGAACAGTAGATTCAAGCCCATTAATAGTTCTTAAGTTACATTGCTCCATGCTGCTACTTCTATTCCTCCACAATACATGTAGGAATATCAAATACACTGTGCCACTCGACAAATGCCATTGAAAAACCTGAGCTATTTTTTCAGCAGCAAACCTGACATGCCACTGAAAGAACTCCCAACCTTTCCCTTTGGCTGCTCTAGAGTTACTATTTGGGACAATTTACTAACTGTATTATCCTGTTATTTTATTTTTAATTTTTACTACTAACTGTGAATGTTTTAATGAGGCAAAAGTTCTTAGGGTCATTTGAAGAACTCAGTGTAGTTTTTCCAAAGAATACTGTGATGTGTAAAATGCTTGTCCCCACTGGTGTGGATGAACAACAGTACCAACCACGAATATATTCATAAAGTGGCCAAAATAATTCTTAGCTAAGTTCTTGATTGTTTCCATCAGTTTGGTATGTTCAGCACTGCCTTAACCAGAGGAACAAAGAAATGGTTGAGAGGAACCATTGAAGAGAAAATTGTGTTACTCTCTGCGTAACTATTCAATCAGAATATTGTTATGGCCATCTCTGAAATTACTGCTGGATGAGTACTGAGAATTGTGTTTGCATGTTGGACACTGTACAAACCTTTACCAGTGTTGACATAGTTTGTTAATTCTTTCTAATACTACAGTTACTTTGATAGTGTGAACCAGAGCACAATGCAATCCTTTAGGCTAAACCAAGTGTACAAAAATCATTAGCAAATCATATATTGTGCTGTGCCAAACCATTGATCACATATTTGGTGATGTAAATCTATTTCCTTTGCTCATTCCTGTTCTTCCTTCAGTAGAGCCAACATTTGAAGCAGACTTCCACTGTACAATTGGCTGGGATAAATAAAGCCAGTCCGTGGATGTGCAGCGCTCAGTCGGCTGAGCGGACGAAGAGCACATGCTTCCTCTCTGTGATTGGTTTGTTTAGGTTTTTTCCCACTTACATTTCTTTGGATTCTGGGGTTTATACAGTTATATGGTATTTAACACAGTGTGGTGAGCCAAACTCCCTCCCCTGAATGGGACAGGGGAGAAGACAGGAAGAACAAGAGCGAGAACATTGGTGAGTCAAGGAGACAGGAAGATCACTCAGTGATTATTGCTGTGGGACAGACTGACTCGTTTTGGGGAAATTCCCAGCTAAATGCCAATTAATTGACAATTCAAATCACCATATAACATGTTGCCCAGAGAAGCTGTGGATGCCCCTGTGGGATGGCTGCCTGGGGCCTTTGGCAGGAGGAAGAGCAGTGCTAATAGTCACAGTGCGCATCCTCCATGGGCTTTGGAATCAAGGCACACTCTTACTTCAGCTCCGGAGGCTGGAGATCTCCTGTTTTCTGAGCAATTACAAGAGACAAAGGAAAAACACAGGCCAGGAAGTCTAACAGTCCTCAATATGGAAGTCCAGGATGCCACAGTCAGGCACAGGGTGCAGGCAGCCACCAGAGCCATCACCCAGAGGCACTGGCTGCCAGGGAACAATGGGAGAGGAAGGAGACCCAGGGGCTGAGGTACACAGTAGGGATTTCCTGCTTTTTCTCTGTCTGTTTTCAGGCAGTAAACTGGATTTTAGGACTAATTTTAACAAAATATAGGCGAAAAAAAATTAACATGTTTAAAGAAGGGAAGAGCAGGTTGAAGAAAATTTTGATTAATTAAACATATTAAAGGTAGCAGAATCTAACGAAATTTACTCTAGTACTTTGGAAACTAGCCCAAACCATTTCTGAATCACCTTTACAGATTTCCTAAAAGAGTGGGGAAGCGTAACCATGGTACATGACTTGAAATATGGGAAATGGAGGAACCTGGGGAATCACTGAGCATACATCCTTGTTAGTACAGTTAGGGGAAAAAATGCTATTAGCTCTTAGATTGAGAGAATCTGTCAAGGGATGGCCCCTATTCAATCTTGCATTAAATCTTGGATGATAAAACAGAAATTTGCACAAAATCATCAAGGGAGGAACTGAGATTTTAGTGAAAGGGTGCAGAATTCAAATCAAATCTTAGCTCAAATCAAGGTGATATTCACTCAGAAGAACTAGGGTGGAGACACCAAATACATATGTAGAAATGGAAGGTAAACAAGTAGCAGAAGAACATGAAAATTTGGAGATCACAGCTTCAATGCAAGCTGGCCACACAATTCATCCTCCAAACACCTCACCCTAAGATGACTCTGTCAGCAGACCCTCCATCAAGTAAGAAGGTGGTGATGATCAGCATCTGTTTGTTATGACCACACATGGAGCACTGCACTCAGTACGGCACATTAGATCAGATGTGG
Source organism: Oxyruncus cristatus (assembly GCA_013399855.1). Taxonomy (NCBI): domain Eukaryota; kingdom Metazoa; phylum Chordata; class Aves; order Passeriformes; family Cotingidae; genus Oxyruncus; species Oxyruncus cristatus. The sequence continues at coordinate 1,296,824 of VXAY01002459.1, read as the reverse complement.
GCAAACCAGAGAAGGTACCACAGCACAGCAAGAATGATGAATCATTTTGTCACCATGACCACGGGGAAGGGGTACAAAACTGCCCTATGTATTCCTAGAAAGGAGCATGGACAGAGGACTCAAGAGCTCGGACAATGGATTCACTCCATCTGATGGAGCACATTTGGAGTAGCTGCCTGTGTGTCCGATGAGATACAGGACTCCTGCCACCACAGCTTGCAATTGATGTGTCCAGGGTTTTGTGTCTTTTACTGCCCAGAATTGCACAACCTAGAACTGAGATCACAGCTCCAGAAATAATCATTCACAGTTTCCCCTCCAATTGGTTTATTCAACTGTATATGTTTAAAATGTTGCTGATTATACAGTCCAATAGCACGTGGGATCAATACCAGAGAGCAAAAGCATTTATATTGTCTTCCTGGACAAAAAAGGCTGATAATTTAATGACAATGAATACACAGTTAAACTGTTGGACATTATCTACAAGCATTGCAGGAAAATAACCAAAAAATTGAGCACAGAAAAAAAAAAAAAAAAAAAAAGGGTCACCAGAGGTTATTTTCACTTTTATATTTTAATTTTCTTTAATTATTAAGTTAGTATTTTATTTTTATTTAACACATTGTTTTAACTGTCTTTTTATTTGGATAAATTATCGAGTCTTGGTAGTTCACCAAAAGTAATTCTGTTCAAACAACTCAGCATTTCTCAGCTCCAGAATCAAGTGCTGACCCACAGGCAGCCTCACTTCCCAACTAGCCAACTGGCTCATCTTGTCCAGCTGGCCAGCCACAGCAGCTTGCCCTAGTGCCAGGCAGCCAAAGCCTGTTCTCCAGCCACTCAGCCCCAGCCAGGCAGAGACTCAAGCCCAACCAGCCAGAGCACTTTCCCTGGCCAGTGAGACCCTCGTGCCATCCACAGGCACTCAGCCCTGGCTGGCTCACCGGAGCCACTCTTCCTCGGATGGATAGCTAGGGCCCTTTTTCCACAGCCATCCAGCCAGAACCTGCTTATTCAGCCAACCAGCCAGAGCCACTCAGCCCCAGCTGATCTGTCAGAGACTCTCTGATCAGCTGGCTCTAGACTCTTTAGCCAGCCAGAGCCACTCAGCTCCAGTCATCCAGTCGGAGCATCCACCCCAGCTGTCCAGCTGGCCACCCTTGCTCCAGCCAACCAGACGGATTACCTTGCCTGCCCACCCAGCCAGAGCATCCCGCCCTGGCCAGCCAGATGGAACATCTATCCTGTCCTGCCAGCCAGAGTTTCTTTCTCCAGCCAGGCCGTCAGCCAGAGCAGTGCTTTTCACAGCACAGGATTAGTGTGGGAAACCATGTCACAAGCTCTTCTAAAGTCTATACAGACAATGTTGTCTTACCTTCTCCCACAACTCATCTTATTTAGCATTGAAGCCAATCAGATTGATCAAGCATCATTTAACTTTAGTGAATTCATATTGACTGCTCTTGCTCATCTTGTTTTCACTCATTTTGCCCAGATATAGCTCCAAAGAAGAGTTTCACCATTTTCCCCGCAACTGAAGTGAAGCTGACATGTCTGTAGGTCCCCAAATTGTCCTTCTTCCATTTCTATCTGTAGGGGTAACATGTATCATTCCCCTGGAACGTGGACTGTCTCCATCTCCAGTATGAGGAATTCTGCTCACCTGAGCTGCAGGGTCTGTATTCCACTGTTGCCCCCTCCATGCCCCTCAGGATCTCGACCTCCCACTATGTCACGGCCCAGACATCCACAGTTTCTATTAAGATCCCTCAGTAGTTCTTTGAGAAATTTTATCACCCCATATAACCCCGTCACAAACCTCTGGTACTTGTGCTGCACAGGTAACTGGGTACCTCAAAACTGCAAATAGCTACTTTTTTAGCGCAGTCAGCATTGTTATAACTTTTTAATAGCATTTAGCATTGTTGTAACTTTCTCTGAAGCTGCTGAGGCAGTATTTCCCAAAGCCTCTGCAATATTTCCCCTTCAGTGTTCTCATGCCATTATTTTCATAGTGTTTTTCTCAGGGCTTTGTGCCCGTAAACCCCAACAGCGTTGTTATGGGAAGCTTCCATGTGAAGAAACAATTGGATTTTGGAAGACAGGGCATGACAACAAGGATGAGACCTCCCCTTCATTACCTTGTTTTGTACGCCTCAGTTTATGTTAGCAAAATCCAACCACATTGTACAACAGAGTAGATATTTAATTATTATTTAATTATTTTTATTTTTTACATATTTTAGCATCATTCATTTCTTATTTTATCACTATTTATTTCCTAGTTTAAACCATTATGAAAAATACTTTTTAAAACCTAATCTTTATTATAATTATTAGATTATTCTTTTCCAATAACATTCACAGTTGGAGCTTAACCCATGTACAGTATTTGCACCTGATCACCATACTCTGGTCAGCAGTAGAAGAATCATGAACAGACAAAAAGGAGATTAAATGAATACTTATAAAAAGGGTACAGTGCTCAAAGCATACAGTACAGCTGTGTTATCCCACCAGATCCCCTTTGGAGGGAGTCTGCAACTCCCTGAGCCCTGCATCCTGCTGTCTCAGGAGTCCTGCACAGAGTCATAGAATCATAAAATCATTAAGATTGGAAAAGTCCAATCTTTGGATGAAAATCACCATATCACTAAACCACAGCACTGAGTGTCACACTGAGTAATTTCTTGAACAATTCCAGGGAAGGTGACTCTGCCATCTCCCTGGGCACCTCAATTCTCAGCGGCTGACAAAAGCAGAGCAAAGCTTTGAGGGTGTTTCACATCCCCTACGTCCCCAGCAGCCTCCCCAGGCACCCTATGGGCCCTTCACACTCATTTCAGTAACTAAAAACTGCATGCCAGGGTGTTGCCCCCAGCAAATGAAGAGACTATTAAATTCCTGGTTAATGCTGTTACCTTGTGAAGATAGTCCTGTTCTATAAGAGACCAAGCTCAGCTCACAGAAGCACAGCCACTGTTGGGTAGTGCTCCTAAACAGGCCAACCACGTCCACCTCCCAGCAGACATGGCTCACAAGGGTAAAATGCCAAATACACAGCCACATTCTTTCTGGAGATGATTTGGGTCAGTACTGGCTCAGGGGTCTCAATTTCTGCTGTGCAGTGTGGGTGCCTTTATCCAGCGATCCCTTCTGAAAGATGTATCCACCTCCAAAACCACCCATCATCTCATGAGCTTTTCTTGCGTTATGCCTGAGTGGACCTTTCCTCACTCCTGTTTGGTTTCCTCTTGTGTCTGTTGACTGAGGACTTCACCCTCTTACAAAAATGGAGATATACTGGAAACAGGTACACTTGTTGCCCTCTTGACCTCTGCTTAGAAAAGGTAGTGCCACATGGTGCTTTATCTTCTTTTATGTTCTTGGGGGTAAGTCTCCTGGATGGTATAAACTGATGCTACTAAAAGGAAACAGCTCCAGTGGTGACAGCTTATACCAGCTGGTGATTCAAACCACTTTCTTTACTGCTGTTCAGCAACGAGACCCTGTTAACTGCAACTGCCTATAAGCCCTTGTTCACTGTTAAATTCATTTTTTGATCTTCTGTATTCCATGTCTTTCTTGGAAAATCACTTCTTCAGTTTATTTGCTCATTTTTAATTCCTGTGCAGATGAAACTCTGTATTAGTTTGTGTTCTCCCTGATTTCTGTATCACTCCTTTGCTCTTTGAACTACCGTGTCACATGAACAGATGTGTGCAGATTGATAAACAGAACCCTTGTTGTCAAATAGAGATAAATCGTTCTAGTAGCTACTACCTTTTTTTGTCAGCGTGAATAACTGTTTAGGGTGTCTCGGTTTTTCCAGATTGCCTTTAGGTAATCCTATTTGTACCTCCTCTTGGAAATCTGGCTACTTACTTTATCTTACTGTCCACGAGAAATGGAAACACCATTTTTGCAGCATCCTCACCCTGCAGTAAGTTTGCAGCTGGCCAGTTGATGATCGTGAGACCTTGAAAAGCACAACCAGCAAAGGTTCTGAGTTTTTGATCTGCTTCTCAGCTGGCTGAAGCAGCCCAGTGAGCTGACTTGCCCTGCTCAGTGTGGCCTCCCCTGTCTTATAGACTTGTGCTTCTCAGTTGCCAGTCTTCAGGCTCCAGCCTTAATGCTGATTCTGCCTCCTCCCTGCTCAGCTCAACCACCTGTTTCAGCCATCCTTGGGCTCCTCATCCTGCCCCCTGCACAGTTCCTGCTCCCAGCCAGCCAAACTCAGAGGGGTAGAAACAGTGTCTTGCACTTCAGTTGCCTTGTTTCCTCTGGATCCTTTTATCCCAGATCTATAGTTCTGTACAGCTGACCTTTTCTGATGTATGATCTTGGCTTGCCATCACAGCATCTGACTCCTCCCTCCCCAGTCAGTTCTAACTGTTGGACTAAGCAGTTAGTGGGTGTCCCAGCCACAACCCACCTTGTAAGTCTGGTCCCAAACCCCTTTTTAATTTTAACATGCAAGTCTGTAGCTCTTCCTTATGCAGAATTGCTATCCACTAACTTAGCAATTCAGATACGCCATTATTTTATCAACCCTGTCTATGACCTGAATCACAAAGGTAAGCTCTGGTATGTTGGGTTATCATATTTTTCTGAATCAATGTATTGATTTTTTTTTTTTTAACGGAGGTCTGTGGCAAGGTCAAACAGGAAAACAACACAATCTTTCTATTTAGGATTTATGCTTAAAAGACNATTTTTTTTTTTAACGGAGGTCTGTGGCAAGGTCAAACAGGAAAACAACACAACCTTTCTATTTAGGATTTATGCTTAAAAGACAAGACACTATTATTATACAAGAGCTTTTTTTCTTAGCAAACATTCTAAGTAACATTCTTTCTTTCACAACGGGTATTTGAGATGCTTAACGCCTCTGTACCTAGAGAAGCTGAACTGCAAGACCTTAACAAAGGATAAGGGTGTGATAGATAACCAGGAAAAAACAATCTAGGGTGCTGTCCCTTTATCACATGACAGAATAGAGCTGCAGCCTCTGTGTTAAATCACAGACAGGATATGCCACAACTCTTAAGGTATATTGGTAGAGAAATGGCCACAGAATATAGTTGTAGCCATGTAAAAACATACAGTCTCCACTCACAGCATGCTGTCACACCTTTTGCCTGATTTTGGGAGCCTCAGATCAAAGTGTAAGAAGAAAACCTTCCTGCTGTGCTGAGAATGTGCCAGTCGTTCCCTGCTCAACAGTGCTGTCCTGATGTATTGTAGCATTGCAGGCAGAAGTGGGAGAGAAAATAATAGAGACCTGATGACCCTGGAAATGTTGTAAATCTGCATCCAGTGGGATTGACCTTCAGCGTGGAGTGTAAGGGAGACAATGTCATGAGGTTTCTTGTTAGACTTATTTCAAACAGGGAAATGTCTGTGTCCTCCAGGGGGAAAAACCCACTGGGAAATAGCATATTTCTTAGGGCTTCCCAGGTGCTGTGCACCAGAGCTCCGTCATCCCGTTGTGAAGCCATGGCTAACCTTGGATGTGTGTGGTCAGAAGATGTTTTGACGCAGTTTTTGGGAGGTGACTGACTCGATTCTTCAGTGCATCCTTTTCTTTGTGCAAAATCGGTGTAAGATATTACTGGATGGGAGAGGGAGACAGTGAATATCTGTTTGAGCACACTTACATGTCCTGTGCCTGAGAGTGCCTTATGAGCCAGGTCTTGTCTGCATGCAACACACTCAGCACTCCTACAGGGGCTCAACAATTTAGCCATTATTAAAACAGAATGAGTTGGGGATAGAAGAAAAATACCCTAGATGAGAGTCTTGCAGAACTCAGAGTAATTGGTGGTTGAAGGGAAATTGTTACCAGTTTTGCCAGGAGAAATGTCATTTGATCAATGCTAGCATCTTGGAATGAAAGTTGTGATCAGGGGATTGGCAAATATCTTGGCAAATGTGCCTGCTTTCCTCCTGTTTCAAATAAGCATTCCTTGTTCTGTTGTTGGGTTTCGGTTTGGGGGTTTTTTTAATATTAATTTCACACTTGCTATACTGAAGAGTCAAAAAATTTCTTCGCATACATTGTTCCAGCATTGAAGTGTATCTACCTTCAAAACACTTTGTCCAGTCTTCAGAAGGTGATCAGGAAAAACATTTGCAGATAGAACCTAACATGCAGATCACAGATCAGAGCTAGTTTATTCAAAGACAGATGGAAGTAATTCCTAAAAAAAACAACAGAGTTCAGGAAGTGTTCGGCTTGAAGACTGTAGTTGCCCTGAAAAAGCAGAGAGCATACTGGATTAGACAGCAATAAAATGATTATTCTTTGACATACTTTTAGCGGACAGAAGGTGGCAATTTTTTAGATATTTTTTGTGTTAATTTTCTGAGATTTTCCAAAAGCTTTCCTGATATGCTTTTGGTAAAATTTTCACTGAAGAACATAAGGAGTTACCATATTGGATCAGATTTGTGATCCATCTGGTCTGGTAGTCTGTCTACAATAGCAAACAGTACCAGACATGTCAGAAGAAGGTGCAAAAACCACACAGTTGACAGAGGTCGTTTCATGTCTGCATCAGGGCACAGTAAAAGGATTTTTAAAGCTTTAAAATACTTTGCCTGCATTAACTGTTATAATTCTGGATATCTTTATTATTGCTGCAAATGGTCAGTCCTTTCATGTCCTTCTAAATCCTTGGTCAGAGTGGCTTCCAGTGTCAGTATGTTTCATGGTCCAACAACACTGGAAACATTATTTCCTTTCTTAATTTTATGTTTGTGACCTTCTATTTTCATTAACTGATGGTTATATCAGTCACTGCCTGACTGCACCACTGAATGTCTTAGAACACATGGACTCTCTGTCTTCCTTTTCTACTCCAGACATTGCTTTGTGTTCAGTTCTCTTGCTCATCCTCTTTTACCTTTCTAGAGCAGAAGAGCCCAATCCTTTCCACTCCTTTTGGTGTGAGACTCTTCGCTGTGTCTGATAATTGCCTCCCTCCTTTGAGGGAGCAGATTGCAGCAGGAGGTCCAATTGACACATAAATGTAGCATGGGGGAAAGACAGAAAGGACAGGGGGAGAGGGGCCACCTTAGAGCACAAGGCTTTGGATAGCAGAAGGCGGCTGCATAAGAGGAATAGGACATAAACTCAACTCTGTCCTGTGGAAAGTGGAAGAAGGAAGCCAAGGTGAGATGGCGAAGAGTCTCCAAGAGGAGCTACACAAGTTAATCTAATCTCCATTTCCTTGTTGTCTGCTTTGGCTGGAAACACTGTGAAACCAACCCAAATGATTTCAGGTATGCAGACCTTTTCCAGCAGTACTGATCAATGATGAAAAGAAAATGTGAATATTGTCCCAATAATGAGAGAGCCTGAAAACCAAGAGCTTGTGTTTGAGGCTGTTCAGAATGAGCAAGTTCTGAATCTTATTGTTGACTGTCACTGCTGCTGTGTGTTTTTTGAGCTAGTTTCTGACCAGAGCGACGCGTTCTTGGATTCAGAGCTCTTAAATAAATCCCAGCATTGAGAGCAAAAAACCAAATCTCCAGATTTTACCAACTTCTTTGTATTTCTGCCAGCTCAGACAAACCCTTCCAAGCTGCTGTCACTACCACTGCTCAGCACTCAAGTACTGAAAGTAACTTTAAATAATGTCACAAAGTCGTGCCCAGAAGAGGTGCCATTGAGAAATCTTTTCTGGAGGCAAATCTGCATGTCTTTCCATTTCTTCTTAAACAAGACTAAATGGTTCCCTGTGGGACTGATTGGTTTTTGGCAGGGAGATGTAGGAAATGTTGCCACTTTTGTTTTCATAAAGAGCTTTTGCAAGTGTAACCAAAGGACTTTGGTAAGTTGAATTGAGCAAATAAATTACAAAGCACAGAAGAGAAAGAATTCCATTTTTATGTGTATTTACTTGTTCACAAGTAAAAGGACACAAGTAAATGATCCCCAAAACATTCATTCAGAGGAAGGACTGTACAATAAATAATGGATAGTGGATAGCAGGAAGACTGAGGAGGGTTATCTGTAGAATATCTTCTTTTGAGAGTACAATTCTGAATTGTCATTATTTTTAATTATTGGATTTAATGCATCCTAGTTAATTCCAATACAACATAGGGAAAGATACAAGAGTTCTACTTCAATTATTGCATACTAACAGTGAGGCTGGTGCATCTACATTCTGCTTTTTCGCATTAAACTAATCCAGCTTAAATACCTTTGCCATTGGGAGGTTACTAGGATGTAGCATTTATCACGATCCTGAAGGTTATTAACACTGATATAGATAAAATCCATCACAAGGGCTTAGAGCATGGCTAGACAGTTGGGTTATAAAAGGTGTCAAACTTTTTGAAAAAGACACATTTGCTTCTGAAATAAAATTACAATTTGAATAAAAATTTAGTTTGCTTTTATTCTGTTGCACAAATGTTTCAATTTAATAACACCGAAAATCGTCTTTATTGATCTCTTATTTTCCTTCCATTTACTTCTGTGCTATTGATTTCAGATGCGAGTTGAAATATCAGAGGTGTTAGAGAGTAACAAAAGAAAAGTGGGAGCTTCTCAGTGTGTGAAATGGTAAACACTGCTCACATACAACACATACTTACATGTGACAAAGGAGACCTCGTTTGGAAAATCATCTACAAGATTTCAATACAAGTAAAGCTGTATGATACTAACTTGTGCAATCACTGGGGGTTTTCTTGCTTGTTTTAGTACTTGGCCTTCCTTGTTCTGTTCACAGGCTACCTGGGACTGGCCAAATCCACTACTGTTTGAGATTCTGTGTCTTCTTATTAAGTATACAAGAAGAGACCTTCATTATGGACTGTTTTTAAACTCTCTCTTAAAACACAAAGCAATATTAATTTTTATTAATTTAATTAATTTATAAATTAATCTGTGGGGTTTTTTTTCCAATGCACTAGTTCTTCCATCCATTAGTGCTCACAATAATTTCAAATCTATTTTTACGATACCTCTATAAGCTGACAAAGGGGGACGTGTCCATTTTGCAGATGGTCAACGGAGTCACTGAGCTGAAAGTTTCCTCTAATTTTGGATGCCCCTAAGACTTCATTTTGTGGAGTATTAAACATTACGTTAAACATTATACCTAGAGATATAGTTAACATTATACCCAGAGTTCAGCTTCCACTGGCTTCATTTCACTGCTATGTGCTCTTTGTTTCTGCGGGTTAGATTTCAAGGTGTCAAACAGACAGACAAGAAACGGGAAAAACTTAACTAGTGTGAAAAATTGAAAACACTAGGCAGAAAATTAATTTTCTTGTTTAAAACAGCTTTCCACTCTCACTCTGAACTTCCCCAAATGAAAGCGTTTCCACTCAAATGCCTGGGAACAAACTCATGTTACAGGACATGCTGGACCACTGGAATAATACGGAGAGTTTCCTACCCTTGCCATAACATACATTCCTTAATATCAGCATTCATGACAGGTTTCTGCAGTCGGGGGATGTTGCTGCAGTGTCAGGGATTTTGTTAGGTGGAAGGTACTGAATACAAAAGGTTAATTTTACTAATTAGTAGATGATAGATTAGGACCATGAATAGCTGCAGAGAACATCAATATGAACATTGAAGAATGTCCCTAGGGCCATTTAATCTAATTCAGGAGTCAGAGTAATAGCTGAAGTAAAGGAAAACCTGGCACCAAAATGAAGCAAAAGTCAATGAAGTAGAGACAGTGGAGCCAAGGTCTGATGGGCTGTTTTGGTCCAGAGCTTTAGAGTGATTGAACCATAGACAGCAACAGATAATGGACTAGCAGATTGTAAAATATTAAACCAAAATATACTACAGGACAAATCTATGAGGAAATGCCACTAGATTTTGATGAAAAGCTCTTGCATAATTAGGTTATGTAGTATGTTGTATAGATTGCCTCTGGAGCACCATCTTGTCTACTTTCCATCTGTGTTGTTCTGTACTGATGGAGTCAAGTTGAATTTTGCTTTTGTCAATCTAATCGGTATTGTGCCTTAATTTTGTCTTTCCTGGTATTGATCTTATTGTCTTTGCATCACACAGAACATCTTTTTTCAGGTTGCAGCCCAATGGCATAACAGTGAATATGCCACTGCAGGGACTTTTATGACTGGTAGAACCTCAGATTTGTCAGATAAAGGATCAAAAATAGCTTCAACTGAGTTATTATTTTGGAAGTGTGGTTCTAATTGAATGAATTCATATTCATTTAAATATTTTAAAAGTACCAATTCAAATAATCTAGAGTAAGAATAGGGAAATTAAACATTTTTGTTTACCAAATTATTTCATTGTTTTTTATATAAATGACATTTTGATTCAGGAAAATGCTACTTTTCCAAGTATTCCAAGGAATCAATATTTTTAAAATATTGATTATGTTTTATGGGTTCCAAATGTGAGGCTATGATTTTTAACACACATTTGTCTGTCCCCTTATGCCTACATTTTACTTTAATGACTTTTTCTCCCCCTTATTAATTCTCCTCTTTTTTTGTATTTTCTCTGTGCGTGGGGTTTTTTGGGGGGCACAAATTACGTATGAATATAAAAACATTGGGGGGGCAATATTTAGTGTTCTTTAAGCATGATGGATTAGAATTAACTCCCTTAGAAACCCACAAAAAATGTGGGTAACATTTGTTACCCACAATGTGTGAAGGGGTGGGGGGAGACGACACCAACAACAGAACAACAACAACAAAGAGTTCGAAAGAAGTGGTCAGTAATTATATGAACCTTATAATTGTAACAGTTTTCCATGTGCTCGAAAAGAGTTATCTATATGACAGTCAGTAATTCCTCCTGTTCTTTGGTTGCAGCCAGAGGCGGGTGGGTCTCTTTTCCCAGGGATCTAGAGACAGGATAAGTGGACATAGCCTCGAGCTGCACCAGGAGAGGTTCAGGTTGGACATCAGGAAGAATTTTTTCACCGAAAGGGTTGTTAAGCATTGGAATGGGCTGCCCAGGGAGGTAGTGTAGTCACCATCCCTGGGAGTGCTCAAGAAAGGACTGGACATGGTACTTGGTGCCACAAGGCGGAGATCGGTCAAGGACTGGACTCTACCGTCTCAGACGTGTTTTCCAAACTTGACGATTCTGTGACTCTGTGAAATGTTCTTTAAGGATATCGAGGAGCGCGATGTCGGGTGTTTTGCACTCCGGTGGATGAACATCCATCCAGCTAAGCGCGGTGGCGAAGGGACGCTCCCGCCCGGCCCCGCTAGACCCCACCCGCCCGACCAGGCTCCGCCGCATTCCCGGGTGGTTTTCCGGGAGCTGCAACAGCGCCGATCAGCGCACGGAGCCTGCGGGCTGACACTCGCTACCGCCTGCACTGCAGATCGTGTCCCGGCACCGATCCTCCGCTGATCCCCTGCTGACACCCGGCGGGAACCCGCGGCGAGCGCCGGCAGCTCCCCGACATCTCATCGCTCCCAGCACACCATCCCCCGGCACACCGCCTTCATCCACACCGCTCCCTGACACATCATTCCCGGC
>VXAY01002459.1:1252887-1285217 GCA_013399855.1 Oxyruncus cristatus | reverse complement strand
CCCCCCTCGGGCACCACACCGCCGCCACACACAACGCCCCCGACATACTATCCCCACCCACGCCGTCCCCATCCACGCCTTCCTCCCGGCACACCATCCCCATCCCCACCCACGCCGTCACCATCCACGCCTCTGTCCCGGCACACCATCCCCATCCACGCCCTCCCGGCTCGCCGCCCCCTGCCCGCCGAGCGCGGGGAATTCCCATCCAGTCCCTCCGCCGCCGGGAAGAGCCTCGGGCTCGGCGGCGGCGGCGTCCGTGTCCCGGTGCCTCCCCGGTACTCGGTGCTGCTGCCGCGGCCGCCGCTCCCGTCAGGAAAGAGCTTTCCTGCCTCCTAAGGCTGCGCGCAGACACGGACACACACGTTCTACAGGTACAGCCGTTCCTTCTGGCTGTCCCGGTGCTGTCTAATTGCACTGGAACAGCTGATCTCAGCTTGCGTTTTGCTCCGAGGTTTTGGTGCTTTTGTTTCAAAGCTGAAGAGGCATTTGCGTGCAGAAAGTTTTTGCTCTTCTTGAGGCCATTATCTGCTGTAATCATACCTCTGCCTACAGACTTCTGCTTTTCCCAAGGAGGCAGACCTCAGCCCAGCCTATTCCCGAGGTTCAGAGCATGTACTGTGAAGGCAGACATTGGTGATGAGTTTGCAGCCACGCTCCCTATGAGAGGGAGCAGGTTGCTTGACCCAGTCATTGCGTCTTTGGGCAGTTTCTCAGGCTTCCTGTCTCCATAAAGCTGCCCCAGTTTAAATGAAAAGCAACTCAAACTTCAGTGGATAATTTCAGCTTGGGATCTGCAGTGTTCAAACTAGACTGTTGAGTCAGACAAGTGCAAACTCCTCTCATAGGCACAATCACAAAAAATTATGTGTATGTGGCTGACCTTGATAATCACAGCCAAACGATCTGTGATATGCCTTTGGTGTAACTCAGGCCTCGCAGCTTTTGGCTTGATTGTCTAAGCAAATTAGAGTTAAGTGATAGGGCTGGGTGCTTATGTGTGTTTATATCATTTTAGGCATGTCTTGTGGAGATAGGCAGTCTCACATAGAAGGAGGCTGCCCTAGCCTACAGCTCAGGAAAAGCCTGCAGCTGCCATCCTGTACTCTTTTATTACACAACAGAGAACCCACACCTTGCAAGGTTAATCCAGTTAATCCATAGAAAACAAGGCTGCATTGGTCCTGCTGCTCTCATCAACATTACTTGGTTGGTTTTCCTACTTTTCATCTGTGTGAGAACTTAGAACTCCAATATTTAAGAAAAGAATCACGTCAGAAGCAAGAGCACTACGACTCTTCGGTCACTTCCACATCAAGAGCCGGTATCTGACTCCACACACAACCTGAACTAAGCAAGGCAGGAGACAGGTTAGCTCAGGAACACAGGACTAAACAAGTGGAAAATATTTAATATCTTGCCAGTTGTCAAAGTGCCATCTCTGAGCCAGGAAAAGTGATAGAGCTCAGAGAAGCTGATCACTGAAAAAGGCTGTGACTCCCCTCACTTGGATCATATATTAAAAATGCTTAGTTCTCTCTTTGGATGTAAAGTGAAGCTAAAGTTGCTCTGATTATACATTTCTCTATGTGGGCATTATGTTCAGTTACAGTAATCTTCTTTCAAGTGTCCTAAATGGAAACAATTTGAAAGATTTAGAAAATTAAAGATGTAAGATAAAATAAATGTTAGATAATTTAATATTAAACAAAATCAGTATTTAATATAAATAATTGTGCAAAATATATTAAAATATGGAGGGGAAACAGAAGCTCTCAAAACACCAAATTGTTTTTCATTACTTGCTCTATTAGGCAAGACGGAGCTAGGCATAAGGATAATTTTTTTTGAGTTCTTAACTGACCTGAAATTTCTTTTTCAAACACAACTTTGGTCTTTCTGAGCCCAGGTTTAAGTGGATGTCAGCAACATTTATGCTTTGAGGATTCAGGCCCTCACACCATGTAGATTCCAGGCCTTTTCAGAGAGAGGAAAACTCTCCTCTGCTTCAGGGCAGAGGGAAGATCCCTTTCTCCAGGTCTCAGGGAGAAGGCAGATCCCATTCTCCAGGTTTGGGAATGATCTGTCATGTGTGAGTTCACTCTGTGCTGGGAAGGGGAGCATCAAGTTCCCTGAGGTGCTTTGGGCATTGTGGGTTTATTCCTAGTAACTTTCTGTTACTAAGATTTCCTCTCTGTTATTAGGAGGGTCTGCAAGGTAGAACTTCCCAGTAGCCTTGCAATTTCAGCTTTGCTGTGGTAGGATATCCACACCTAGAGAGCCGCAGGCACCAGCAGAAATAACAGCTACAGAGCCCACTTCATACCAGCTGTGATTTGATGCCCCCATTATCACTGCTGGAAAGTGGCTTTTTGGTTTTCAGCAGGGTTCCATGCAGAGACAAGGCTTGCGCATGCACACTGTTATCACCACCTTTTTAAACCCTTCACGTCAGATCAGAGGAATGTCACAGACGGAGTTACATCTTAAAAATCTTGTGTCCCACAGGTTCCCTGAAAACTGGTGAGCAGATAGTGCTTTATTGCTTAGCAAAGCCCAGCTGTTCCTCTGTCTGGTAAATGTGCCAGGCAGCTGAGTGAAGAGCGTGCCTAGACTTTAAATCAGACACAGAATATAGTGTATCTTGCCTAGCTATCATGTAAAACTCTCGGAGAAGGAACATTAACAAGAGAGCTACAGGAAGGCATGAAAGCTGAGATGAATGTAGTAGGAGGCTTCAGGCAACACAGGAGGGAGCTACATGTCTTAGTTGACTTAAGAGAGCACAGGTAAAAATGGAGTACATTGGGTTAAAAAAGAGAACCTGGGAACATTGCAGCATTGGTTGTATGGGACAAGACAAGGAAATTGATGTGCTACCACAGAAAATCCATAAAACATAGAAAAAAAAACTGTAAGAGGGCAGGCTTTCTATGTCTTGCTACTTACAGGACAACTATCTCCCGGAGATCCCCTGTAACAGAGTATCAGTGGGGTACTTAAAAATACTACAGGGATACCTGATCAAGTGCCAAAGAACTGCTTTAAAGGAAATCAGTGGAGTACATCTCAGAGGAGTGGGAGTGTCTTTGAATACTAAGCATAGACAGAGCTCACTTATGTAAATGAAATCTTAAGAGATATTATGTTGCTATGGATTTTATGCAGGTGATCTACATCCTTTTTCATTTTGCTCACATGGCCGACTTTACTGTGACAGTCACTGTAGAAAGAAATGCTGTTCTGCTTGAAGAACACCAGAATGCAAGGGCAGATTACAAGGGTATCAGTGACCTACCGACATCTTCTGGTAGGAACCCTTTTTTGGCTCCCACTTCATCAGATGGCTCAGCGCCTCTTTGACCACTAAATGCAGGCAGAGGGGTGCCTTTGAGATGGAGCACCGGAGGAGAACATGAGTCCTCAGAGGGATTCCTGAAAACGTGTCTCTTGCCTGAGTTTTTGCAAGTGCTGCAGCATAAATATCATAATGGTGTCTGATGGAGAAACAGGGCTAATTAGTCCATACTGCTTCTGAGACCTGAACTAATACAGGGACAAGGCACTGCCCTGTGTCGTGTAAAGACACAGTTTGTATGGACCTGAACTGGAGGTCTCTAAGGGCCACCGAGTTATTCAGATGGATGAAGCATCTCTCCTATGAGGAAAGGCTGAGAGAACTGGGATTGTGCAGCCTGGAGAAGAGAAGGCTCCGGTATGACCTAATCACAGCCTTCCAGTACCTGAAGAGACCCTACAAGAAAGATGGAGACTATTTACAAGGGCCAGGAGTGACAGAACAAGGGGGAATGTCTTCAATTTGAAAGAGAGTAGGTTTAGATTGGAGAGAAGTTGTGGGCTCCTCATCCCTGCAAGTGTTCAAGGCCAGGTTGGATGGGACTTCAAGCAACATGGTGTAGTGGAAAATGCCTCTGTCCATGCAGGGGTGATGAAAATAAATGATCTTTAAAGTCTTTTCCAACCCAGACCATTCTAGGATTACCATATATCCAGTGCATGGACTTGTTTTAAGACACATACCAGAATTATCCTTTAGCTTAATAATTAGAGCAGCAGAATGACCACTGTCTCTAATGTAGGAAATGCTCCAAAGTTATTTGTAAACAGACTTTTAACTGGGATGCACTGATACAGCCTTGTCACTCCATGTATGTACCTTCTGGTCAGAGCAAACTCAAGCTGTACTTCTGTCTTACAGCAGTACAGGCAAAGAGACCCAGGCTGGGTGCTGGGGGAGAGGGAGGTTGTGGCAGAGGTGGGTTCTGCAGAGTTGTGTTTCCAGCTGCTGGAGAAGGGAGGAGAGATGCAGGGGATGGTGACTGCTGCAGCAGAGAGGGCCCATTATCTCTGCTTTTGCCACACACCCCTTCTTCCCCTGCAGTGACAACAGCTACCAGGCTTAGGTAATGTAGCCTCAGGGACATACTTCATGTGCTGTGCCCATCTATCTGTTCCTTAGCAGCTCTCTACTTCGCTTCTGCCAAGATCCAGCTTTGCTTCTCATAGATAGAATGAGGATTTTTACAAAGATTGTATTTAGCAAGGTTCCTGGCTTGTGGAGGGACAGTAAGGCCACAGGGTTCACAACACACTTTGTACTCCCATAGCCATGGCACAGCAGGCTCTGGTAGGGGGGCAAATCCAGAAGTGTGCTTAAAAACTGTGATTTTCCATTTAAGACTCTCTCTTTGAAATCCATGGGTGTTGCAGGGTCTTTTCTCTCTCCCGGGTTAGCCCTACAAATTCTTTCATTTCAGACCGGCCATTCCCTTACGTGAAATGGAAAGGCAAAGATATTTAGTGGCAAGAGAGGCAGATCACAAACTGTACCTGTCAGCAGTTGTCAGGCACCGGTCAATCCAGCACATTGATACCCATCTTCACACACTGATCATCACCCAACCGCTCAAACAGTATCTCTTGGCTTGTTCTGCTGGTAATGTGCCAGTAAATCCCACACAGTTCATGAGTTCATATGTGGGTAACAGAGTAAGTTGCTACCTGAGGGCTTCCCTTTTTCATGTTAGTCACAGTCTTGGCAGACTGTGGCTTCTGTTGTGTGAGTGGTAGCAGTGAAAGCACAAATTACTTTTTTGTCCATCTTTAACACGGGCGCTGACAAAAGGGTACACATGAGCCAGGTTGTGGGGAAAGGAGAACAGGGCTTTGCACAGTGATTTTATGTGTTCATAAAGTGCTCTGAAATCCTCAGGGGTAAAGCATCACACTCCTCAACCTGAACCAACATAGTGCAGAAAGATGTATTTCTTACGAAATGCAAATATTTTTTTCTGCCTCATGAGTAAAACATAAGATCATAGAATCTTAGAATATCCTGAGTTGGAAGGGAGCCACAAAGCCAACTTCTGGCCCTGAACAGGACAACCCCAAGAATCACACTCCCTGCCTCAAAGTACTGTCCAAATGTTTGTTTGATGCGGCCATGTTTTTTTACTATTAATGTAATGGGGTTTTTTACTATTAATACCACAATTAAAGGCAAAAAAAGCAGGTTTGGGGTCTGGGCTTGCAACAGTTTGTGATTATTACTTTTTTCCCAGGGCTGCTTTTGTGAAAGCAAGACAAAGGCACTGTGACAAGCCTAGAACTGTCTAAGGATATGTCAGTTCCTGCTCTGTTGTACCCCAGGATCTCCCAGCACTTCAAGTCAAACTTCGGGATAGAATTAGGAACCCCAGCCCTGTTGAAACGGTTGATGCAACTGTCGGCAGGAGTGTGGAAATCCAGCTTGCAATTGGGAGAGGCGCCGGCGGAGGTCAGTGTCTCACAGAGTCAGGCTCTCCCTGTCCCCGCTGCTTAGACGGTGCCTATTGCAACCACTACCTGCTCTGCTTAAAGAGCTCTGAGCGGCTTTCCCCCGCCTGCTTCTCCCTGCTTAATTCCATTTAGTTTCTCCCCATCGTTTCAGGGACATCAGCACGAGCTGTTGAGCCCTGACATTCAACCTTGTGACAGCCGAAGTGCTGCTGGATCTGACCAAGAACAAAACTTTCCAGCACCTTTAGGGTCAAATGCAGATTTCAGGTGTCTCCGGAGTCAGGCAGGACATGAATGTGGCTGTTTCAGGCTAACTATATGCCCCTCATCCTGCGTGAATGCAACATAGATAAGTCCCTTTACATGGTATTCTTTGGGCAAAGACTAAAGATGTTTCAAGACACCACCAAAAATCAGACCAATTTTAAAAATTACGTTAAGTAAGGCCATGTTTCACATGTAACAGTGAAACCAAGCCAGAAACCCAAACCTTTGGTTAGGAGGGAAAATCACATGTGGTTAAAACCTAACTATTTTTTTTATTCAGTTTGCTCAATGCCTGTCAATAGTTGTTCCACTTCTCCTGCGCCTGTTTGTGCCCGGAGTATCAGACATGCCAGGGCTGGCTCCCAGCAGAGCTGGGCTTTCATTTTCTCATGGACTTTGGCCTAAAGGTAGAAAAGGTCTCTGCTTTTGTACAAAGTACAAGTGTGAGCTGTGCCCTCAGAGATACACAGCAGGATACTAAAATCTGTTCAGGTGGCTGCCAGCAGGGTCTGGCTGCCTGGCTGGGGGCAGCTGCACTGGAGACACACGAATTTTCACAAGAACTTGGAGAGCCCAGAGGAGAAGGAAGTGGATGACATGGCCAAAAAGAGCAAGGCTGAAAGAGCTGGGCTGTTTAATCTGGAGAGGAGATGTGTGAAGAGAGACACTGCTGCAAAGGAGGACTTTCCTTCTGTGTGGACTCAGTAATAAGGCTTGAGCAGCAACTGAAAGTTGAGTACTTGAAAAAAGTTTCTCATGGAAAGCAAAAAGATGTGTTGGGATGTACTGAAGTGCTATAAAAAATCCAGTGCTCAACCTGGAAAAAACAAGTTAGGCACATGTTGGATGGGAATGCTTGTGGCATACTAGATCTTGCTTTGGCCAGCAGGATTGCAACAGGCCCTCTCAAAGTCCTTTCTGGCCTGTTTCTCTCATCCTGGCCTGTTTCTATCATCCAATGATAAGTCATAAATCCTATGAGTTTCATACCTCAGACTCTATTAACAGCAAAAATAATTTTAATCAATGAAGAATTGTGGGGGGGGCTCTTTCTTGTTTAGGTGGGGTGTCTTCTAAGGTTTAAACTTTCTGAAGTCTTTAAGCAATTTGTCTCCTCCCCAAGTTAGTGGAATTCATTATCCACCTGGGGATTCATGATTACCTGCAGACAAGGTGTGTGTTTCCACATTTATTTTGAAAGATTGTCTTAAAGGCAAGAACAAAATCAAAATCTTCCTTTCTGTCCTCACAACTTACACACAGAGTCCAAAGCAAAGAGATTGAGAAATAACATTACGAAATAAAGCCTGTGTCATTCCTTTTTCTTCTGTGAAGGGTACTCCTCTATTTAATTTTCCTTGGCTACCTCTTGAGCAGGCTTGGGTGACGGGAAGGCTGTAGAGCCCAGATCTAGCACGTATAGCTGAACTTACATCCAGCACAGCTGCACCATATGAGGTTTGGGGTCACAGTTGCTCATTTTTTGACCATTTTTGTTGTCTTCTTCTGTTCAGAAGTTGGTTAGGTGGGGATTAGGTATAATAACCCTTCTAATCTACATGCTTTAAAATTTTGTCTGTCACAGACACAAGATCCTGGCACTGCTGTAACGAAAAGATAAACTTTTCTAGTTCTCCTTCTGTATTCCTGCACTTATTTGCAGACCAGAAACAAGGCAGCTTGCTCCAGGTAGCCAAGATTTAATGTCTCCTTTCCATTGCAAAATCCTTACACTTATTTTACTGCTGTAGAAAAAGGAGATTCACAAAGAGTTTTCTCTGTGTCCTCTCGGCAGACAGGTGACAACTATTTAATGAAAAAAAATATTGGAAAAAAACCCAGTTAGACTGGGGTTTTAGTTGAAAGCTACCAGGCCAACTGTTACTCATCCAGCACAGATACAATAAGCTGCCATGCACAGGTATGGAACCAGATTAGGAGGACCCTAGAAGGCAATGAGAGGATGAATCATTTCCCTTACTGGTAAAAGTCCAGAGTGGTCCTTGACTCCCTTGAAACTGGTGATATGAGAATTCCTTCATCCCTCCCTCTCTAAGCAAAAGAATGTATAGTAAGTAATCTTTTTATTAATTGGATTAGTTTATCCTGGTCTTCTTGCAAAGTGCTGTGAGTGCCATCACTGCAGAATACTAGATAAACAGAAATATGAGGAATAGCTGTTTTATATTAGGAAAAAAATGTCTGTTCACTTAGTACCATCTAAGACAAAAAGACAAACAGGCAGAAGCATTTCTGATTTGTGCCTGGGCTTTTGATTAGAGGTTACTAAGCAACACTGTCCTGATCTTAGCCCTGCATTCCTCCTTGGAAAGCAGAGTCTGTTACCACTCAGGTCAAAACTGGACTCATGTATACATTCAGTTGACATCAAAGGCATGCAGAGGTGCAAAGAAAACAGTGCTTTGGCTTCCTAACTTCCAAGACTTTAAACAATTATATTGCCCATGTTTCGCTTCTGTTCATATTTGTGGCTTCTGATCAAATGTACAGGAACAAGAAGATGCTGGGAAAAGGCAGGCAATTCCATGATTTTCAGGGAGAGTTTAACCCAAATACATACTTTATTGAGCACCCTTTGGTTGGTGCAGCTATCACCCTGCCCAGTATTGGCACGCATTTTATTTCTGATTCAGAAAAACAGCAGCTCTATTTCCCTCCTTTTGTTGTTCTTCATTGCCTGCTTCCTCCCATCCCATGCCCTGCAGCCTCTGCACTCCTGTTAGGACAGCATCTTCACCTGTTCATCCCTTGGTGACAAGGCCTATGGGGATATGTCCTCATAGAAATACTAATGAAAGAATTACTTAGATGAATTACGCTGAAATAACATGAGACTCACTCAGGTGTTCTCCCTAAACACTCGTTTTCCAAGCAGTATTCCATCCCCTGAAGGATGCTGCTCTCAGCCACAGCTCACTAACCTACCCTAAGCCTAGGCAAAAAAAGCCCCTTAATCAGCACAGTAAGATACCTTTTGGGATTTGGAAAAGCACGAAACAACTTCAGAGCAGACAGTCTTCCAGAGTTGTTCAGAAGCAAACATATTCCCATAGTTCATTGGGATCACAGGGTAATTCACCTTAATGGAGTGAAAGAGCCACGGGATATATCCCCAGAAATCCCAGCAAGTGCTGACACGGTAACTCATGCAGGGCTTGCGGAGTGGCTGCTCTCACCAATTACATAAATTAACTCAGAAAAGACAGAGACAATCCTCCCTGACCTGGTTTGTAAGGCCATTTAGATCATTCCTTAGGACCCACCTTTGCTAATATACCTCTGTAAAATGAACTGCCAAGAAGAGGAGAGGTATTCTTTATCTGCTTGTGATATCTTTCAAAATTCTGCTCAGTACGACAGAGGTGGCTGTGAGTTCTCTTTCCTATGGCAAGTATGTGCTGGTAGTGACTTACATAAAATACTTTGAATTCAAAAAAATGTATGACCATTTCATAAAATTCTATTGCCATCGGTATAACAGCTCGTCACAATTTAACAAAGATAAAGCCCACAGGCTAGAAAAGTGGCCCCTCACTGCTAATAAACTTGGATTAAATGCACATGATTTAATTAACTCACTTAATTTCATAAAGCTCCATTCTTGTTTCGCTTGTACAGCTTGCGTGCCAGAGAAACACACTGGCAGGCTCCCAAATAATAAACAAATACAGAATATTTCAAGGTTGGGCTTGTGCCACACCGGAGCAGGGACAGCCAAATCTGCAATAGAAATGTCTGCAAACTGCTGGAGGAGAAAAGCTGTGCCAGGACACACCCCTTTCAATAAAATCCCCGGTCCTACACCGGTCTTACTGCAGAGCACTGGATAGAGAGGTGGGAGAGGCGAAGAGAGTATTCAGCTGTCTGGGCAAAGAAAAAACTGGACTTTTCAACAAATCTCTTATGTTCTTACACAGAAAATAAAGCTAATTTTCTTCTAATATTTTTCAACGTATTTTTATTCATTTGCTTGTAATTCAACCTGAAGTATACGTCCAACATGGAAAAATTAGGAACGGAAAAATCAGAGCTTGGATAACTTATGTTTGGTAAAGTTAGAAACAACAATAATCAGGAATATAGAGGATAATTGTGAATAACCTTAACTAAAGTTATCACAACTGCTTCTACCTATGACAACATTCTTCTTTGCTAGTTTTTTAGTAAAATGGTTTTCCTTTGCAAATTTTAAATACTGGAATAATTAGTGAGGAAAAACTTTTAGATCGACAGTATCTATACTTTCGGGTGAAAGTATATGAGGTGGTCTTTAGATTTTGCTCTGAAAATAGCTATTCTGGTACAAACCTTTTTTTATACTAATTGTGAATTCAGATTGGAAAGATGTGCTGGTTGAATTATGCTACATATAAATATGCTAAATAGATATTGTACTAAATATACTATAACGAGAAAGATTCCAGTATTTTAATTACATTGATAGACTTCAAGATTTGCATTTTTTCTAGCACAAAAAGAGGATCAGCTTCCTACACACATTCCACGACATGGGCTGAGTGACTCTGGTCTGACTGCAGCAAATACAAGGTACTGTCTTGTGTTTAAAGCTACACCAAGTCATATCACTTCAGATTTACCAGGGACTAAAAGCATTCATGTGGATTGTTTTCATGGTTCCCTTGGCCCACAGTAACTTGTTAAGCCATGATGATTCAGTTATGAATTTGAGCTTGAAGGGAAACGTTTCAGAGTACTGCGATAATGGCACTGTAGCTGTGATATTATAAGGATATGTTTTACATTAACACAAGACCTAACAAAATAGCACTGTCATCTAGACTAGGCCTGCAAGAGAATATTAAACTGTAAGTACTAAATGATGCTCAAACAGATGAGGGCTCTAAAGAGAATCAGTACTGGTTAGGATACAGCTTATGACCAGCCTGGCGTGCAGCCATGCTCCTTAATGCCCATGTGAATCTTTCACTTTAATCCAGAGAAAGATGATTTTTGGTTGAGCAAAGTGCCCTCATTTTGGAATGCACTTCAGCATGTACTTGAATTTCACTAAGAGCACTAGGATTCAAGTTTGAGCTTAAAAGTAAACACGTGCCTACATGTTTTTCTGCGTGGGGACACTGATTTAGGGGCTGAAAACCATGCAAGTTAACCTCTTTTGAAAGCTACCAAGGTAGTGCTGAAGAAGGAAATAAACTTAAAAAGCTAAGGAAGTGTTTGGGGCATTGTATTTCATGTTGAAAATTCTGATACTCAGAGGGGAGAATGATGGCCAGATAACACAAGAATGACAGAAACCTGCTAATGTCAACAAAGATGAATCACCTCCAGACCAGGGAGATGGGGGAGAAGGGGGGGAGGATTGCCCGAAGGTAACCTAAGGCTAATTAGGAGGGTGTAAATCACACCCCTGGGAGGGCACTGTGTGTGCTGGGGTCAGACTGCTTTTGTATGATGGACTACTCACTAATCAGAGTATGTGATGCAGAAATGCATCGTTATATAATTGAAAGTTGACTAATTAACAAGTTATTGTGCAGCTACAAACTCTCCAAAGAGGGGTGATACCTTTAGGAACTATGGCCTAGCACTGCTTTCTGCAGATTGCCATTAAAGGATAGAAGGTGGATGTGTGCTTGTTGGCTCCTGCACACAGGGCACAGACCTGTCCCCTCTTCGAGGGACAACAAAGTGATAGCACAGAGATCTGTTCAATGACAATGTCATTACATGCATTAAAAACCCAAGGTATTTTTTGATAATACAGTTTTTGTTTACTGTTTGTGGTATCTTTTAACCAGAGGACTGGATAAGTCTGATAAGCTGTTTAATTTTGGATTGGAGGAGCTGACAGAAGTGCAGTTTTGCCAATGCTGTGAGAACCTCACTTTCCCTATTGAACCTCTCATGTAAATTATCCTGGCTACTCCAGATGTTTAAGTAAATAGACATGGGAAGGGCAGCATCAGTTCCAGGAGTCTGCTCAGTCTTCTTCTTAGAGCTGTAATGTACTAGGATGTGTTCACATGTAGGGTGAACATTTACAGTCAATTACACTCAATTTATTAGATTAGGTATGCAGAGGAATGGAATAATAGCAGAGTCATATGGCAGTGGAGGTTTACCATCTGTTATCTGCCTTTAGCAATGGACCAGTTCTCACTGTGGACAACAGAAAAAAAGGAGTAATGAAAAAATAAATGGGATATATGCTTCTAAATTCCCAGCTGGGAATTTGACTCCAAATTTTCAATTTACAATAGCACCATTTTGTAAGAAAACTGAATTATTTTCCAATATTTTGCAGCTGAAAAGATTTCGCTAGCAGGCTCTTATTAATTGCATTTAATAATCTTCTGTAAGAAGCCTGTGCAGAGTGTGCCAAAGGGTACAGGCTGAGGGTATAGATCCAGATAATGCAATTGACAGCAGCAGAACTGTGCTGAGTTCATTTTGGCTTTGCGACTACTCATGTGTATTCACTGAGCTTTTTGTATTAAAAAACATAACTGTGCATAAACACTAGCCCCAGAAACAGAGCTGAGGAGAAGACATATGTGACAAGAGACTCTCAAGAAGCGTAAGTCAGGCATCTAAACCTGAAACTCGGGGCTAAACCCTTCTATTCAGAAATCTTCCCTCAGCTATGAGCTGACAGGGGAGACTGCTGCCACCCTGGGTGAGGTGAGCTTCCTCCAGAGCCAAAATGCTACTTCTCTGCAACCACAGGACGTCGTTCTTCAAAAAAGGTACAAGTTAGCCTGATGTCAAACCCACCACAAAACCTCATCTACTTGTAGGAACCAGAAATATCTCCACACGCTTTCCTAACAGCCATCTGTAGTTACGCTCTATTTCCACACTGTGGCTTTTTTTTTGTTTTTAAACCTGTGTAAATTAAGTTTGCTTTCTCAAATCTCAGGCCTTTCTGCCTCTGCGCTGCAGCCATCAAAGTTTGATTTATTTACAGAAATGATCAGTCCTGAGTAATTTTGTGAGAGCTTGTGAGACCTGTGACATGACAAAACAAACACAGTGTTGGTATTGCTGCAGCTGCCTTGGGAGACTGACTTTCTAGGATCAGCTGGGGATTGGTATGGAGTGGGGAGAAGTTATTTGCAAAACAGACCTTGACCTTTTCAGCAGCAAACAAATGCTGCTGGAGCAAGCAAAAAACCACCATTTCTGGGAATTTTACATGAGGAATTTTTGATTGGGACTGCATTTACCACCTCATTTTCTATCATCACTATTCCTAGAGCTTATAAACTAGATTCTCAAACTCAGTCTACCTACTGATAGAGCAAGTTTTCCAATTCCTGTTTCTAACCTCCACTAAAACCCCAAAATATTTAGAAGTATGGACTCTAAAATTTTAATAATAACAGCTGAAATAACACCATCCTTACATCCTTACTTTAAAAAGCTCTATTCTTGTAAAACAGAAAAATAAGAAACACAATTTCGATCAAAAGAAATGGTTCATCCAGAAGAATGGATTTGAGGTGAATTATTTTGTAAATCTGTTTGAAAAACTGAATTATACTACAAGGTTTTTCATTTCCCTTGCTTTTAACTCAATAATCTCAATCCCATCTGTAAACAAAGATAAATTAATTCCTCAAAACTAATCACAAGAGAATGAAATTCGTTGCAGGAATTTGCAGGTTTGTGTTCATAAAATACAAAATTATATTATTTCACATGCATCTGTGATTTTTTTTCCAAATTTTTGTGTGTGTTTTCGACCAAGTTGTTCTAGTATAACTTCAGAATGAAGATTCATTTGCTGTTGCATCAATATCATGGGAAGTTCTCAGCTGCCAAAAGCATCATTCCCTCCACTTAACATCACCATCATGAACACTGTGACAATTTGGTGATTTTGACATCTTTCTTTGATAAAAAGGGACTTGGGTTCAGGGACTTAATTTGCCCTTTTTTAGCTGCTTTTCTACAGAAACAAGCCTTTTGTGGTCAGCCTTCCAGCTTCTGCATTTCTCTACCTGTTCCTGAGTAGCTGAGGACATGCTGGCCGATTTAACTTCACAGATACACACAGAGGTCTCACAAACAATGTATGTACTTTAAGTGTCATTATGAGGTAGAGAGACTCCAATACTTACCTTCTGACACCTCTGTGTGAGCTCATACCTTACAATACCCTTGAGTTTACCTGGGAAAGCTGAGAGGAAGCAGAGAGCCACAGAGCAGGACCCTCCAGCAGCACGAAGAGCATCCAAGTCAGTCATGCATATGACAAATATGCAGGAAAACAAGTTCCCCTAGTTGTGGTGCTCCTTGAGTGACCTGTAGGTGTACATGATGCTCTTTCTGGCCCCAGGAACACTGTCTAGAAACCAGTGCCTATCAAACAGGATTAAACACTGGACTATCTGGTCTGACTTTGCTTAGCTATTCTTTGGTGGCTATGGCCAGTGATCAGGTTTCTAGGGCAAAACTCTGCCATGGCACTTCCTTTCTGTGTGGTTCTGTCCTGGACTTCCCAAAGTGATAATTTGGTCTCGCGCAAAACTGAATAGAACAAAGTTTACTAGTACACATACTATAAATTCACTGGAGTAACCCAGCTGGTAGTACCCGGAATTTACGTCCTTGAGCTTGCTCTGATGGTGGGCTGAGGACAATAGAATGTATCATATTGTGTGTCTTTATAGGCTGTTAAATCAATAAGCTGCTGGAGGGGAATCTTCCATGTCATTTATAAATAATGGTGAGACGTGCTCTCAGCAGCATGGCTGTGCATGCAGAGTGCCTCCACTGACTTCTGCGCTGCTCTACACTTTGCTGCATGATTAATTTAACTTGTTCCCTCTCATGAACTGTCCACACCAACGATTACTGCTCTAACCAGAGACTTAGCTGCTGCAAAGAACTGCCAACCCAAATCAGCCTTTCTAATCGTTGGGAAACAAAAGAAATCATGAAAATCAGGAGGAGACGATACTAACATCAGACAGGTTCTGGACCATAGGCACCTACAGCAGACTGTCTAGGAACATGTGCTCTCCACTGATACAAAATGTTCATTTGCACTCCTGCTGTTTCACAATACCTCAGGTTTCAAACCCATCACAGGTCTCCCTCCCTAGCTTTGTATTTGGGTGTTGAACACTCAAAACGTCAAGTCCTGTACTCCACACACATACCTAAATTTTTGACCCTGAAATTTATTATTATAACATATTATGACCTATGACCTATGGCAGAGCCTAACTCTGCTGAAAAGTCACCGTGGAGCTGATGCAAGAAATGAAACATGTCAAAAGCATGGGTGTGGGCACATGTAATGCAATATCACCTCAGCAGAGAATGAGAGGAGGAGGTATAGGTGATCACAAATAGCCAAAAGATCCTAGTCAGAATAATGACCAAATTAGTGACAAAATAATATCAGACTTGCCAAATCCAAGAAAGTCTGAAACAATAACAATATATTCATGAATTACTCAGATGTTTTGGTGAATGGAATATATTTCAACAGATGAATGACAAAAGTATTTAACTGAAAGTTATCAAAGTAGTTAAGCTTTATGGAGCAGTTTTTCCAAGTAAGAGGTTTTTTAAGTGTATCCATTTTTTCCCAATCCCATCAGTACCAGCTGCTACTGTCCAGATTTGTTTATCTCCTGATTCTATTCAAAGATACTCAGCCATCACCTGAATTACTAATTGCTTTTTGCCTAATAAAGATTTCTAATTAATTGGAAACTGCTGAAAAAAATTAAGAATTCCTATGAAGTGTTTTACTAATTTTTTTCTTATTGGTCATAGAATCATGGAATGATTTGGGTTTGAAGGGACTGTACAGATTCACCTATTTCTAACCCCCTGCCATGGGCAGGGACACCTTTCACTAGACCAGGTTGCTCAGAGCCCCATCCAACCTGGGCTTGAACACTTCCAGGGATGGGGCATCCACAGCTACCCTGGGAAACCTATTCCAGTGTCTCACTACATTTACAGTAAAGAATTTTTTCCTAATATCCAATCTAAACCTACTCTCTTGCAGTTTGAAGCCATTCTCCCTTGTCCTGTCACTAGGTGCCCTTGTAAATAGTCTCTCTGCTTCTTTCTTGTGGTTTCCCTTCAGGTACTGGCTGTGATTAGGTCATCCTGGTGCCTTCTCTTCTCCAGGCTGAATAGCCCCAGTTCTCTCAGCCTTTCCTCACAGGAGAGGTGCTCCATCCCTCTTCTACCCATTGATGAGTATATTGAATAAATTAAACTGAAACTTGGAGAACAAGTTGTACTGTCAGCTCAGTGAGACACATTCCTTTCCTTTGTACCTGAAGTTCAGTTTTGTGTTGTTCCCACTTTTCTGACATGTTACAGAAGCTACACTGGGCATGTCTAAATGTCAGTCAGGAAGTTGGTACATTTTCTTAATATGAGCTGAATTCTTACCCTTCTGCTGAGTGGGAATTATCCAGGTCCTGGAACTCATGAAAAAAATGAGCTTTTGAACAAAGATGATTTTAACTGGTGTGTAGCCAACCCTGGCAGTTTCAGCAATCTCTGCCCAAACACTAGCTCTCATTTCCTCATAGCAAGTCCTTTTGTAATTGAAGTTACTTTGACAATAGAAAGGTTCCTTGTTGATCTAGTGACCAAATAAACCACAACAAACAAGCAACTGTGAAACACCACCATCAGCAATCTCTCCTCCAGCATTTTTTCCCCAACATCAAAAGACTGTTTTGTGTGAAGCAAACAAGCCTGTAAGATTCTGTCGTCTCATCACCTAATCCCCTTGTAGTCCTGCTTAAACGTGCAGAACCTGCAGACTGTAAGGTCCCCGCATTTTGAATGGCTGTTTTCCAGTATTTTCAAATATACCCCACAAAGAAGTAAAATATTCCTTGCTTAATAAGATGTATTTATGCAGAGCTACTTGACCACTCAAGAGAGCTCTCAATAGATAAACCCAAGGATGATGTGTTGAAACCACCCAATAAAGGTCCACGTTCCTCTTGATCTGCTTTATGTTTTCCAACTTCTTCATCCCAAACAGTACCTTTGGCTGACAGGACTAGCACCAGTTGCTCAGCAGAACTGCACCTGGCTGTGTTTCATCCCTGGTTTTGACTCATAAAGTTTGTCTGGGTAAGTTTGTAAACATGAGAAATAACCATTGGACATAAGGATCACACTACCAGTCTGACAAATCAAGGAAGTTCTTGCTGGGTTAGAATGAATAACAAAGGGCATAGAGGTATATTTAGAAAGGAAGTTCATATGTATGACGACTTACTTACATTTCACAAGCAGCAACACTGAGAAGTTTGTGAAAGAACCAGTTCCCACAGGACTCCACCCAGACAAAGGCAGCAAGTAAGCAAACACTTATGATGAAGCAGTTAAATGAAATCCAGGTATACACACCCAGCCTGGGTTGCTTTCAGCATTTATATGGTAATACATAACCTAAATGGGTTTATAGCACTGTGAAATATGAATCTAGCTAATAAGACTACTTCATATTGGTTTTGACAGGAGTATTTTCCAGTGCAGTAGTTTACCAGACACTGGGAGACATGGGTGCACGGTGCACGTGTGCAATGTACCCAAGCCTTCTAGAGAAACACTCCATACAGTAGGAATGAAGTGAAAAAATTGTATTAATTTTAATTCCTTATGGCACCTCCTCCTCTGCCTCTTTCCTCTTTTGTTTTCTTCCTGTACATTTTGATTGCCGACCTCTTTTTTACTTTTCCGCGTTTTGCTTCTTTCTGCTCTTTCTGATGTTCGGGGCAATACCGCCACAAAGAAGAAAAAAAAAAAAAAAAAAAAAAAACCAGGAAATGTTTCCCAGAAAAAAAATCTCCTTAGCTTTTGAANAAAAAAAAAAAAAAAAAAAGAAGCGGAGGGAGCTGGGGGCGGGGAAAAGGGGGAGGAAGGACAAAAACAACGCAGCCCTGGCTCTGCTCCTCTTATCTGGTGCTAATGATGCTGTAAAGAGCAAATGCCTGGAGTTCCTGTTACTGCGAGCAGCCCCGCTGCGTGGAAGAGGCTGATAGGAGCAGCCCCTCTTCTGATGATGCTTATTTTAGCAGAATCGCGGGAACGCGTACCCGAGTGGGAAAGCCAACACAGCTCCTACCAATGACGGCGAGGGGCCCAAAGTTGCTCTAGGAGACAAACCTTGAGCGACAGTCTGAAAAGCACGGTGATCCCCGTTAATACATGGTAAATAATGCGCGGCAGGTACTCGCGGGTTCCCCTTGGCAGCAGGAGGCGGCTGCACTTGTTAACCCTCAAGTCACGGCGCTGACCTCCTTTTCCCCAGGACCGGGAGGAGGGACAGAGAGCTGATGGATGGTAACTAGGTGCCGGGTTACCCCTCGTGTCCTTATTCTGGTTTTACTGTGACACGTGGTTGGGGTAACCACTCAACGCGTTTTTAACAGGTTATTTTTAACTCGTGTATATTTATAAAAGCACACACAGCAGAGACGATCATTTTCTTTAAAATCAGCTAGGTCGTTAATGAATCGCTGAGGTAGGAATATCATTGTTTTCCCTGATCGGAAATGAGAATTCCCAGAAAGCCTCACATCTCATTATCAGCACCAGAGGCAAATAGCGGCATTGTTATTCCATGGATTGCACCTTTTCAATGGCTGAATTGCCAGCCCGAGGCTGTGTCTGGGCGTGCAGGGGCAAGGGGGGCTGGGGAGAAGGATTTGCCTCAAGTCCTTTTGGTTTCAGGCAGTTCCATTTGTTTTCCTAGAGGATGATAGTGCTTTTGGCAGGCTCTCGCAGTTTTTTGTCCGGCCAGCTCTATCTCTGTATATTGAGCCCCGTGTGGCCACTGCACGTTGAGCTCTCAGCGAGTTGGTTTTGTTAATGTGAAAAAAAAAAAATCCTAGAAAAATCTGGAAAATTGCTTAATAAATTCACATGGTCAACATGAGTATTTTATCTTCATTCTGTTCTTCTTCTCCACCGAGCTGTTAGTTAGTAGCCCTTGTTGTGGTTTCTTTTGTTGTGGTGGTGGTGGGTTTTCTTTTTCTTTCTTTTTTTTTTTTTTTTTCCCCCTGAACGCTGCACAACGAAATGTGATTCATTTTGCTAATCAGTCCTCCTTTGACCAAAAAGTGCTTTACAGAAGCTACGTCCAGCTTGGTGGTATCAGATTTCAGTGTGAAAGTGCTACATTCCTGACTGCCCTGCATTCCCTTTGTGTTTGATTTTGCCTGGTAAAATAAATGGAATACTTAGAAAGACTAATCCCACTCAGAAAAAGAGAAACAACGAGGAGGGGAAAAAAAAAAAAGACCACGGGGAAAAAAAATACAAAACAAGAATTTCAGCTATTTTTTTTCATGCTTGATTCCACTTTTCCATCCACTATACTAATTTTCATTCTTTTATTGGTGCTGTCCTGCATTCATTTTTTTTCCTAGCTTTGATTTACTACAGCTTTGATTCTACTTCTTGACTTCTGGTTTTAGCTGCAGAAAGCACTTTTCTAGGTCTCTGAAATTCACAAACCCATATATATATATATATATATGTATGTATGTTACATAGGAAGACGTAACTTTCACCTTTTGCTTCTTGTTATAGTTCATGAGAGATTTAGCTCATGCTAGAAACACTGCTTGAACCATTTGAGACTCTTAAAAGCACTCTGGATTTATATGTTTATTTATCTGTGTTTCTTTTACAACATTTAGCTAAGGCCTGCATTTTTAGATATATCTTTTATTTTGAAAGCTCCTTTCCCCCTGCCTTTTGTCTTGTCTTTTTCTGAAAGGTAATTTTTGAACGTGGGCACTTGAGGGGGAGGAGAACCATTTGC
Organism: Oxyruncus cristatus; assembly: GCA_013399855.1. Taxonomy (NCBI): domain Eukaryota; kingdom Metazoa; phylum Chordata; class Aves; order Passeriformes; family Cotingidae; genus Oxyruncus; species Oxyruncus cristatus. The sequence continues at coordinate 1,265,323 of VXAY01002459.1, read as the reverse complement.
ATCACTGTAGCTTTTTGTCTGAATGTAGTTACACTGGCACAAGATAGTATAATTAGAGTGTCACTATAAAGCCACAAAAATGTTGACTAATTCCTAGAAGAAAACGGACTTTAAAACAGTGTTTGCTGTGAACTTCTGACACACATTTGAAAATCTGTTTTGTTTTGCACGAAATAGGATACTTGTGTGAGCTGTTTTGGTTTTTTTTTCCCCTTGGAAGGTTGGACTTTTTTTACATTTTTAAAGGTTGTATTTTTATTATATTATTTTTCTTTGCTTCTGTATCTTATTTTTTCCTCAAATACCCTCACTCTCTTCAGAGTCACAACTGAGAACCTGAAGACCTTCAGAAAAGGGGCTGTTTAAATTAATTATTCTGAATATTGTAATTTATTTTTTTTTAGAGGATTGCATTTCTAAGCATCCTTCCTGGTCTTTAAAAACTGAAGCTGGCATCTGTGTTGGCTTGAATTTAAATGGTCCCTGCAGGCTCTTTAACTCAAAGAGTTATTTTATTCATCTGGTTGTTTCTTATTTCTTCCCGTAGGGTAACTACAAACCTAGCTCTTGTATTTGTTTACTTGCCTCACTTTGTTAAAAGATTATGTCTTCACCAGCGCTTATGAATTTATTAGTGCCTACAATGCACTCAAATTGTCGGACAGTTTGCCTTTATCACTCTGTTTTACCTGAAGCATTTTGTGCTGTGATTGTTCCCCATGTACCCCTAACAGTAAGCTCCCTGAACGGAGAAATGCACCGAGTTAGCTGAGCAGAGGATGTAGGGAAGTGTCAAACATTATTTGTCGAGCTTTACTTGCTCCTATTAATATATCCTTCATTTGTATCGCCTGCGGTCAGCATTTCCAAATACAAGAGATTATAACTGGGTACCTTAGCCCCACATCATGTTACTGACACTTTGTTTAACGGGGACAAACCCATCTCTCAGGCTGTGTTTCCTCCTGTTCTCTCCATGGTTCCCCCTGTGCTCAGACCTGTGTCCTCCTCCTCAGAGCAATGGAAGGACACGCTTTGTTCCCAAGCCGAGCCCTAAAAACCTCTTCTTTCATCTGTCCCCGTCCCTCTTGCTGTTTGCTTCTCCCAAAGTCCAGCAGCTCATTGTCCCAGCAGGTTTTTGAGGGTTTGTTTTGTGACCAAACTGCCTGAAAAGACCAGAGCTAAACAAGACGGAGATGTGGTGCAGGGTAAGACCAGAGTGGCCTCGAGTGTTTGTTCAGCATCACTGAGCTGCACCCTCAGCCTTGAAGAGAACAACCTCCAAAGAGTAAAATCTGTCTCTTCTGAAATATCTTCCTGAGTCTATGCCTGTAGTTGCAGTGGCTGGAGGGGGAGAATGAGTGGGATAACTATCACTGGGAATGCTGGAAATCCTAGGACAAGCCTTTGCTGTGTTTCTTCAGCTTGCCCTCTGCCAGGGCTGTCCTCGGCTGGTGCCAGGACATCCACATGGGCAGCTCTTTCCAGCCAGGAAGTTTCACGGGGTCATAGCATGTTTCCAGTGAACACAACACAAGGGTCAAAATCTCCTAGTCCCAATTTCCAGCCTGATCAGCCTTTGATGTTTAACATGGCTATGTTCTGCTCAGCTCTAAGGTACTTGATAATTGTATAACCATTAACATATAAGAGATGAGATAAGCAGTGGAAATATAAAGGTCAGCTCTGGCCCAACCTTTTTTCTCTCTGGCAAAAAAGAATAGCATTTGAGGAGTTTTGTTAGGTTTGTTTTTTTAAGTAAATATGTATCTCATCTGTGATATTGAAAAAAAGAAACAACTGAAAAAGAAAAAAAGAGGTTTATATTTGTGCCATTGTGGGCAGGTTTGAAGCATTTCTGGTGGACTAGAATACTGGAAGTATTTCTTGGACTATATCCTGAGGAAAAAAAAATCTTTCTTCTGCATAAAGGTAACAGTCCCTGTGACAGCAACAGGTTGTTACCAGTGGCAGTGGAGGAACTGAAGTTGGTGAGAGTAACTGCTGTGTGCTGGAACATGCAAAATACTGTAATATTGAAAACAGGCCACCCAGATTCCATTTGTATGTGAGCAAAGAGGGAGCAGAACATGATAGGAGTAAAGATACCTGAATAAGAATTGGTGAGGGGAAGATTGTGTGGTCCTCACTTTAAATCCATCTTTGTAAACTATATACATCCATCAAAACACCAGGGTTGTTTTCACTGTCTGAAGAGACACTAATCACTTCTAAAATGCTCTGAGAAGTATACAGATACAGAGAAAGGCAATTGATTTTATTAGAAGAAAGTGTAGGGCATCTGGAAAGGATCTCACAAGGCAGAGGTAGCACAAAGCCTTATTCTGGTCCTGAGGGCACCATGCGAGTCTTCACAGCTCAAGACACACTTGGGGCTCAATTTATTCTTGGTCTTCAACTAGTGGCAAATTACATCTGCATTTTAAATAATTGTTGTGGAACTTCATGGTCAGGTTTTAAATTGCAAAACATTTGCTTCTTATGTTACAGCAAAACCTTGTAGATAAGCTGCCGCCATCACTTTTCCCCCCAGTTCAGCAGATGCGATCTTATTTTCTAAATTCTAGCATTGTTCTTCCAGCCTCATCACTTTGACCATAACAATTTTTTTCCCACCGTGTCATAAATACTACTTGTTTAGGTCCCGTGCTGGTTGACACTTACTCTGTCTATATTTTCTTCCGCCTTTTCAATCTGTTCACCTTCTTTTTCAGGTGCCATCACCTGTAGGGAGAAGTGTATTCTCCGTAGTTCTGGTCAAGACTCTAAATATTTGGGTGTAGTTCTGATTTGTCTGTGCTGCTAAAGGATAGTGTGTATAAAATAACCAGCTTCGGGCCAGTTAAAGCCAATTATTATTATCTGCTTACCAAAAAAAAGGATGGTTTATAAAGCATCCTGCCCTAATCACTCCCCTAAGATACCCCCTCCCCAGCTTCCAGCCACCAATAGTTATAACAAGCAGAAAACAAGCAGGAAAAAAAAGAAGGGTTGTTCTACTTTCTTCCCTCTTCTGGCCACTTCTGCTCATCCTGAAGCTGATGAGACGAAAGCAGTTTGATATTGTGGATTTCTAAAGAGGAAACTAGAGCAGCTGAGGTGTGGATACACTTGCTGGTTTTCTGTTTCTGCTATTGGAATATTAATCTCCAACAGAGGGAAAAGAAAAACAATTAGAATAAGAACCGTCTTCAGTGACAGATAAAGATATACTGGAAGTCTACACCATTAAGAAGGGTCTATTATGAAATAAAACCACACTTAAAATTAATCATGTTTGACCTGGTATGAGGTTACAATGACAGGTCAATTAACATTGGAGTAATGTTACTTCGTGGTAAAATTAAAATGCCATATCTCCATACAGAATTTATCTTGAATAGTTTATCTAGCTGGGTTCATGACAAGACTTTAATTGCACACCTTTAGGAGTACTAAAAGAAAACACGAACTTCAGAGAACAGAGTAGACACTTTACTCAGGACACAGCCCAACACTTTGTTATGCATACTTAGTGTACTTGATGAAACAGAGTCACAATTTGTAACTGGAGCCTTTAGACCCCACTGTAGCAAAACCAGACAGTAGTATACATCATTTTGACAGTCTTTTGATAGCAGATAATAGAATTGTTAAGGTTGGAAAAGACCTCCGCAATCATCAAGTCCAACCGTCAAGTCGGCACCACCATGATGTTCACGTCTAAAACACGTCCTCAAGTATCATATCCACATGTTTTTTGAACGTTTTCAGGGATGGTGACTCCACCAATTCCCTGGGTGTTATCCAGTTCCAGTGCTTGACAACCCTTTTTGTGAAGAAAATTTTCCTAATGTCCAATTTAAGCCTCCCCTTGAGAAACTTGAGGCCGTTTCCTCTTGTCCTATTGTTTGTTTTACCTGGGAGAAGAGACCAGCTCTTTTCAGGGAGTTGTAGAGAGCAATAAGTTCCCCCCTGAGCCTCCGTTTCTCCAGGCTAAACATCCCCAGCTCCTTCAGCTACTCCTCATCAGACTTGTACTCCAGATCCTTCCCCAATTCCATTGCCCTTCTCTGGACACGCTCCAGCTCCTCAACGTCTTTCTTGCAGTGAGAAGCCCAGAACTAAACACAGGATTGGAGGTGCAGCCTCACCAGTGCCAAGTACAGGGGGACAATGACAGTCATTTTAGCTGATGTAATAATTCCAGACACACGGTCTTCCTCTCAAAAAGGATCATCCTGTGCCGATGCTGCCAGGAATGCATCTGTTTGATCCTAACGTGCATATTCACACACATGCTCACAGCCTGTCCTCAGATGCAGTAACTTAGGCACTCATTGAGCAAATGGGCACAGACAGTGGCTGCCAACAGCAGGGCTGTGTTGCCTGAGCCACCCCAAGCTGCTGCCTGGGGCCTGATAGGAAGCCACACCTTACCAGGGGAACCTCTGACTCCTCTGAGCCCTGTGGGAGCTGGGCCCTTCATTCCAGCAGTGCCAGGACTTCTCCTGCAGCCTGTGCTTAGGTGAAGTATCAACGACCACCATCGAAACGTGCCCAGCTGATATAAAAGTGTGCTGCTGCAGCTGAAAGAGGCAGGCCCCAACCCTCATCTGTCCTGGGCTGATGGTCTTTCTTCTCTTTCTAAACTGTGGGATTTGCTGCATCCCCTCTCCCCAGCAGCTACAAGGCACTGAACGCTGCCCAAGCACAAAGGAGTGGTAGGGAACAGTGAGAGTGCAGGGGAAGGGAAGGGCCATGACTGCCGCTTTTCATGTCACTGCAGACCCAGACTTTGCCACCCTGTAGTGTAAACAGATCTCTGAACTTCCAGGGAGAAGACATAAAATGCATTACACTGTCCCATGAAGCAGAAGTTACAGCTCCTGCAATGCTCCTTGCACTTCAGTATTTCCTGTATGAGGGGGTAGGACAAAGTGTTTTGCCAAGTGCGAGTTATTGATTTTAGTTTTCCATACTGTCCCTTTCAGATAAGCAAATATTTAATCATACAATTATTCAAACGGGGAACAGACAGAGGAAGCAAATTGCCAGAGATTTCAAGAGACAGCAAAACTAAGGCTCTGGCTGTCCTGCCTCCCCACTCTCCTCCCCGTGTCAGGCCACTTAGCTTTGAACTCCAGAATACATTTTGCTCATCCTTCTGGAGCATTTCACTAATTGATGAAAGATTAAAATATAATTCAGGATGACATTCATCACTGAAATCTGACTTAACAAGAGGCAATAAGCTGAAAGCATGGAAAAAAGGGGAAAAATGCTTTTGGAAAAAAAAAACCAACAAAGTACATAATTTGAAAAGCGGTTTCATTTCTTGGTAGAGGACTACTCTCAGAATGTCCCCAGATGCACCACAACTCTGCAATAAGCTCCACATGCATTAAGCAGTGGCATTTTTCTAGTTTGCCATTAGGTTAACAGCACTAGACTTCCAGCTGGGTGCTACTTCTCCTGGGCAAATACTTTCCACAGGCTCTCTGGGAAGCCATTTCAAACAGGTTTCATGGCAAATAGTTATGCAAGACATTACAAAGGTTGTTATCAGTTAAAATATATATCACTTACACTGTCAGCGTTTTTTTCCTGAGCTAATGTAATTACAAAGCACTATTGAAACCGACCCAACCTGTTTATAGAGTAGGAAGGAAAATTACATAACCGTACCTAAAAAAAACAAAACAAAACACAAAAAACCCCAAAACAAAACAAAGAAAATCCCAAAACAAAACAAACAAAAAAACCCCACCAGCAACTAGAATTTCATCCAAGTCAATCTGGAACATAAACTGGAATGCTCCCTTATGACAGGACACTGTTTAAATGCACTGGGTAGGGAAGAAAAATCTCAACAAAGGACACCTATGGGAGGGCTTCTCTTTGGTTCAGGGAACAACATCCACTGCTATCTCAAGCACCCACACCATACACTCCCTCCCAGAAACTGTAAAAGTTCTGCATGAAACTTGTGAGATCTTTATTTTTGCCTCTATGGGGGAAGGCTCCTCCGGAACTTCCAGCATGGACAACCAGAAACATTACCTTGGAAGAAACATGTGGATTCCCTGGGCCAAGGTCCCTGCCGTACCCAGTGGGTGTGCCTGTCATGAGGGAAGCAATGAAGGGCAAAGGCTGGTTTCTGTCTCATTTGCCATTGTAGCAGTCCAGGGGATCTGTTCTGAGGGTACATGATCAGTATCCAGGTTAAGGGAAATGGGGACAACATAATGAGAGTGGAAGAAACATGGGGCCGACAGTATGGCTATTTTACTACAACAATAATTTACTAGTACAACAGAGCCAACAGTATGACTACTTTTACTATTTTACCGCTATTTAGGCAGTCACATCCATTCTTTTCCCTGTGCAGAATACCCTTGACACATGGTGTTATTTAGAGCAGGGCCATCTATAAGTGACACGCAACAGCAATTTCAGTGTTCTCAAGCTCTGAGGCACTGCTAGACAGAATTTGGGGATTTTAGGAATTCCCATAGTATATCACGCACACACATCCACCTAGGATAAAATGGCATTTAAGAAACAGAAATTACAGAGGCAAAGTTGAAGGTTAAGCAGGAGAGCGTATGGAAATTTAGACAACAAGGAGGAGGTGGCATCTATCTCAGAAAGGGTTAGGAAACACAATTATGTAGTAATGCCAAAAAAAACCTTATGAGTAAATTCTTTTTCCACACATCCCCAAACACTGAGACTGCATTAAAAAACAATCTTCTTGAAAAAAATAAAGAGTATTTATATTTGGCTTGGTTTTGTGATTTCTTTTTCACAGTTGCAAACAGGTTCTGATATTTGTTAATTTTTCATGAAAGTTCTGCTTTTCATGACAGTAGAAGCTGATGGTTTAGAATACTGAGCAGCACAAGGCTTCAAGCAAATCGGAGAATTATCATTCTTCAGTGACCTCATGTATAGCAACAACAGGTATTCAGCAGAAGAACTGGTCAGAATCTCTGGGAAAAACAGAAGTTAGCACTGAGATGCCTTTGAGGAGCTTGGCTGTAAGAACTGTTGCAGTTATCCTAAAACACCTAAACTCCTGTGACAAGCAGATTTTACAGCCCTGAGAAAACCATTCAGGCTTCCCTGGGGAAGGGGAGTGTCAGACACCTACGCAAGAAACATGACAGAAAGCAACCAGCTGAGCACAGTGTGTCTCACAGTGGTGAAGAGTGAAAGGTGAAGTGTGGGACAGGGAGTGGAGTGTAGGCATCTAAGCTACTGACTCCACAGAATAGCTGATGGACCTGAAATGGCACCTACCTACCTGTTCTTGAGCTCTACACGGCGGTAAGTCAGCTGTTAGCGCAAATACTGTACAGCAGGCTTGCGCCCTCCAGGACACAGACTGTCCCTTGTACCACCCTTATATCACCTAAAAATATGCTTCAGGCTTGGTATGAAAGGGTAGTTTCTGCAGATTATGGAGAATCTTGCCTCAGGGGTTCTGGGATTACATCTCAGGAAAGGGCTTTGAGCAGGCTGTTAATGACTGGGCAATGTCAGCAAGTGCCAACCAGGAGAAATTTGGCTGTCTACTAGGACAGTGGCAGCTGAGTAGCGGTTCAGAAAATGTCACTGGTGCCTTAAGTGGTAGATACAGACACCAAAGAGGCTGCTAAGTGCTAAAGCACCATTTATAAATGCCTTGCACAAACAAAATAATCTGAGACTTCATAATCCTGTCCAAGCCACCATCAGCTACTAGTTCTGCAGTATTAAAACTGACTTGTTGGATTAAGTACAACTGTACTCCCTGAAGGGTTCCTTCCAGTAGAAGGGAAGCTAAAAGGAAACTGGAGATGGACTATTCATCAGGAACTGTAGTGATAGGGGAAGGAGTAATGGGTTCAAACTGAAAATTTCAGATGAGCTGCTAAAGATGCATCTCCTCATCACATCTATTTCTCCTTTTAAGGGAAGATTTCTTCAACCGAGCTGTCACTGTGGTGAATATAAGCTCAGAAGAACAGTTTGCAACAGGACAGGTCTGTATTGTCTATTGTACTAATGTTACAGCCAACAGACATTGCAATTTTACTGTCATGAGCATATACAATGAAAGTTGGAATACAAATAAACCTCCAACATACAACAAACAAAAAGATGCGTAGCACCCATATTTCTATACAGATGAATCACAGCATGTACTCCTCCTCTGGACTTCAAACAACCCAAATCTAGTTTATATTGCATGGATTTTGCTCCCCTTTCACCACATAAATATAAAACTCTACATTTGGGTAGATTCTAACCCCCATTGGTAGGGGACGGCTCTTCTTTCTTTCCTCTTTCTGCTGTTTCTCTATTAAAATGATGCAAACATCCAAGTAACCACTGAGAGAAAAATATTTGAGGCAAATAATATTTCTAAGCTTTAATATCACAGGGAGACAAAGGTGTAAATTGCTGCCCTTTTAAAACGTCTTTGCTAAAAATTGTCTCTCCAAAAAGAGGAGTATGGCAAGGTGTGAATTTTACCCTGAGAGCAACTGTCACTTGATTGAGGTGCTAAATGTGAAAGCTGTTATTTTAACTCTGAACAAACCATCTCTGAAAAACATTAACCCAAATTAAAGACAATTAAACGTCAGCTACTGTTGGATAAATTTTCCTTTACTTCTTATTTTCCCCAGTAATGGATTGTGTTTAGTTATCATTATAAAAAGGTTGTAAGCGCATGAAAGCTTAATTGGAAGCGGCCCAAGGTTGTTAAAGAAAAGGCAGAACCCGGTCATCCCATCACCCCGGGCGTGCAGATCCTTGACTCCTCCAAGGCACCACAGGGGTGTGCTCCGTGGGGAAGCTGAAGTGAGGAAGGGGGTGGTGACCCTTTGCTGGATCTGTCCCAGTGGGGAGGCTGGAAGGCTGCTCTCAGGAGCTGGACGCTGCTCCGGGCTCTGCCAGCTGAGACATAACGTGAGAGTCTGCACTCCAAGCTTTATTATGAAATACTTAGCACTCTGTACGTTTGCATTCCAAAATCCTTTGCTGTAATCTCCCCAAGGTGATGAGACCTTTATGTGGACTATCTCTTAACTTTGGTGGCTATTTTCAGCATATCTCCTTAGGCTGGGTTAACTAATGCTGATAAGGACAGATAGCACCAAAACACTTAGTACAACAAGTGCCAGTTCCTCACATCAGGGCATGGATACCAGTACAAGCAATGCCAAAATTATTTTGTTAAAAACTGGGTGCACAAGCTAGACCTTCCCCTTCACACTGCTCTCGATGCCAACTTAAACTGATTCCAGTTGATTCACAGTCCTGCCCTTTCCCTGCCACCCAGCCCTCATTTGTTTGGTTTTCTTTTTTCTCTCTCTCTCTTTTTTTTTTTTTTTTTTTTTAATGCCAGCTGGCACTCAGGCAAATAAGTAGGAAAACAGTTCAGGGAGCTCAGCCGGCTGAAAACAAAAGGTCTTCATCTTCAGCCAGCCTGGCTTCCCTAACTATCTCATCTGCTAGTGTCCTGAGCTCCAGTGCCAGCACAAGTACACATGTGGGAGTTTAGTGTTTGTGGGGAGCAGGACTGTGGCACCTCCAATTTAAATGACCAAACTCGAGGTGGATTCATGTGAAACACCAGCATCCTGCAACTGCCGAACAGAAGCGATCCCTCCTACACACTCCTCCTCTCCTGCCCAAATAAACCCGTGTCCTCCTTTGTACTGACTCTGACCTGAATTATAGAGTAAAGCAATGGGGTTTTCTGATCCAGAAGAAGATATGTCCCAGAGAAAAAAAATGCAGTGACTCCCTCCAAGTAGAATTCCAGACCCCAAGTAGAATTCCAGATCCAAAGTCCTAAGGATAGTGTTTACTCCTCTTTATCTTCCCTATTTTTTTTCTCTTGCCCTTCTTGAGGCATGTTGTTATCCATGTTAGGAACTGTAACAGTCCCGCGGCTCTCGGGAATTGTAGTATCATAGGGGAACAGCTCCCTCCTGCTGTCCCTCCTACAGGACAGGAACTGAAACACAAAATCAGCCTGTTTTCCTTGTATGGCACAGTCATGTCCTGTGTGATCTCTGTAACACAAGCGTGGATAATTTGCATTTCATTGCTTCTGTAGGTTTAGTCCATGAGTAACTTCCCTATGTCATACTCTTTCAGCCTTCCCCTCAAAAAACTAAACCAACAGTAATTTCACTTTGTGGAAGATCAGGCAGATAAGGAAGCATTTTCAAAGCAAGGAACACAAATTCCTCAACAACTGAGGTTGGTAGGTAATTTCTCTTAAAAAAGTAGAGGCAAGTTGCAGAACTATGCAAACCATTTTATTCAGGTTCTGAAAAGTTTAATTCTGTATATATCAAACAGTCCTACCACACCATTTTGTAAGTTCATTATAAAATTACTTCTGAGTTTGTGCTTTTTGTTTAAAAAATAAGTAAAAAATTAGAAAACGTTGACTTTATGTTTTATTTCAAGCTATCTGTAAGTTTAGGCTGAGACTGATGAAGGGGTAGTACTGAAGTTTTTCTTAACATTAAATATACTAAATAATTATTCATTTCCAAACCGTGAGTCTGCATTGCAGACCTCTGCTGTGGTGGATATATTTTCCTTGTTGGCTGGATTCTGCCTTCACCCTGGAGCCTTTTTTGGGCTTGATCCGATATGCTGGCACTAGCAGAAATCAGTTCATAAAGTTTTGAGCCTGACCTTTCCTTTTGTGAGTGGTCATTTTCACATTCAAAGTTATCTCTTTCCCTCATTGTGTTCAGTGTTCCAGGAAGTATAGGTCACTCAAAACCTACAGAATGTCACATCCTTTAATAAATCTGGTGGCTTTATGCCTTTTTAACTGGACCAGTGTTTGCAGTGTGGAAGAAGGGAATTTTTTGCTTTTTAAAAATAGTTATTAAACATTGTACTCTTCATTTGCAGGAGTGTGAACAATTTTCAGGAGTGTGAACATGACTGCCTCAGTGTTGCTTTTGATTTAAATGAGACCAGGAATAGTCTGTCGAGGCTAGACAAAATGTGGAGCTCATGTCTTCTAGATGCAGTACAGTATTAATTTTAATTACTAGCTAGGATTTATTTCACAGGAGGGTGAGCATCTCCATTCTAATGACGAATCATTTTCTCTTTCTGTAATGACTGTGATTGCCTCATTATACTTTCCATGGTATATAATTTCTGTGTTGACACAAGTGGATGTACAGCAAAAAACCTCACTCATCCAGTCAGCCTGGGATACTCGAGTCAGATTACTCTTTAAAGCACAAGTCTGCAGCACACATAAAATACGAGAAGCAAACAAATTCTTAATACCCCTACTTTGAGGTTCTGGTTCCTTTAGCTTCAGATTACATTCATTTTTTTTTTCCTTCATAGAAGGAAAAGGTAGTTCTCTTGTTAAATGAAATGCTTGAAATCTCCCAAATTAAAATTCTATGCTTTATGTATAGTATCCAGCATCTTATGGGATAGATTTGTTTTTAAAAAGTGATCTAACAGACACTGTGAATTGTCATGTCCTTACAAGATGTAAGCGCTACTTATCAGAACCTTCATGGAAAATCACAATGAATTTGCCCTACTTATCAAAAACCTAATTCTGAGCTGGCAGGTAAAAGCTGTTGCTTTATCCAGAGAAACCAACCATTTTGAAAGACGTCAGTGCACGTTCATATATTCACAATTCCAGCAGAAATGGAGACACTGCTGATGTCATCAGTAGGAATCCTTTATTGAATGAAAGGTATAGCACCTCCTTTTTAGCTAAGTGTTTTGGGAAAACCCCCGTGAGTATATGATATTCACTTAATCTAGTATTTTCAACAAGGCCAGAAAGAAATTTTGTTTTTGAACCCTTACCTCGTACATACGGAGCATAATGAGATAAAAAAATGTATTTGAACTTTTTTCATTATGGACATCACAGAAAAATAAAAAAACCAGTAACACCTTTCAAAATTTGTTTGGAATGCAAATCTTGACTGCACAGCTTTTGCATTTGTGTAAATATTTGGTTATGAGGATTTCTTAATATAGACGGAGCATGGTCTTAACAAAGGACATGGTACCAACACAACACTGCCCTTTGTAAGTGTCAGAAACACACTTATGTCAGCGAACAGCTGTGCTATTGCAGTATGTAGTAATATATGCATGGCAATAAATTCACGGAGAATAAACCTCGTCGTCTTCGTCTCCTGAGAAACGCAACTGATGCTTTGGCTATGCGTGGAGCGTAAACCGTGCGTTTTTTTGGGATCTGCCGGGGCTGCCAAGCCCGATTTGCACCCTTTTCGCAAACCCTCTCTCCTCCCTTTTGTCTCCTTTCGCCAGATTTCCGCAATTCCAGATCTTTCAGTGGAAAGGCGTGTGCGCCGCACAAGCGGAGCACAAGGCGCTACCACGGCGGCGTTGCCATGGGGAC
>VXAY01002459.1:1164977-1252358 GCA_013399855.1 Oxyruncus cristatus | reverse complement strand
GGGAGAAGGCGCCGCGGGGCGGGGGGCTGCTGCCCGCCCGGGATGCGCGGCCCCTCCGCCCCTGCGCCTGTGTGGGTCTCCATCGTGTGTATCTCTGTGTGTGTGTGTGTGGGGGTGTCTCCACTGTACGTGTGCGGGGGTCTCCGTCGTGTGTGTGTTTCCTCGGCAGCCCCTCGCCCTGCCCGCCCGTGGCGGTGCCCGGGGCGCGGTGCGGGCGCTGGCGGCGGGGCCGCGCCGCGGAGCCGACCTGGGCTTGGTTCGCCGCCCGCCCGCGGAGCTGCTGCTGCCGAGCTCCATCTCCTGCCGCCCCCTCCGCTTCTCCTGCCGCCCCTCGGGGGTCCCCTGTNCCCCCCAAGGGATTTAAATTCAAACCCCGGCCATGCGTGTGGAAGACCTCTAGCACCCACGCTGGTTCTGGTTTTGCCCTCTGGGTGGCTCCCACCGAGACCCCTGAATCCAGTTGTCCAGAGCCCGATGGCCGCGGTTGAACGGTGCGGAGGAAAGCGGAGAGAATCTGACTGCGAGAGGAAAGGAGTTGAATTGGATGGACCCAAGCCCGTTTAGTTTTCGTGGGGGAAAGAAAACAAAGGAGTAGATATTCTCCAACAAACAAAAAAAAAGCAACCGACGAAACCCAAAAAACACACAAACCAAACCGAGCATGCCGGGGCTACTGAAATGTAGGTGAATGTTTTTCATCTCAAATATTAGGTGTTATTAGGTTCCTATAATGAACTTGGCTGCCATGTCAGTGTTTCCTAAACGTATCATTAAAAACAACTAAGTTTCGAGTGAAGTTGACCCAAACTTTTGTGAAACTACAAAAGGTGACAAAACACCTATGGTGAGGTTCAGGTTCACAATAAAATGTGTTTCAGTGGTGTCAGGAGGTCAGTTTTTATTTCCTGTTAAAATGTTAGTGTTGCCATGTTGATGTCACCACAGTTTTGGGAAATTAGTCATGGGACCAAAATTTGGTATCTGTAATGGAATGGTGAACTCTGATCCCTTGCATAAAAGGGAAGAGCTATTTCTGTATTAACTCTGTTTCCCTGAGCAGAGTTAGAAACAAGATAGATGCTTTGTAAGAGCTGTGAGTTACCAGTATTTAGTTGACAGGGTTAGTAATCAACATTTATATTGAAACACTTCATGTAACAAAAGCTTTGAAAAAAGCCTGTTATGACTAGAACTATACGTACTGTGATTGAGCTGGATCACTGCTAGGAAATCAAAGTCTGTAATACTGAAAAAACTAGGAATAATTAATATGTGAGGAAACATCAAGCTAGAACCAAATTTTACGATTTAGTCCTACTGAAGGATACAGGTGTCTTCAGACCTGAGTGTGAAATTGGATAACTTTGTAAATGAAGTAATACTCCTAGTCAAAACACAGATACGTCTTTTGTACAGTTATTTGGATAACTCTACCTCAAAAGACACAGTCCTCTGAAGGAAATAATTGAATAATACGTAAATCATAGGAGATGATACCTCCTCTAGGCTTGCTTGTGTTGTTTCCAGTCCAACTGGGTTAATGTTTCTGGGTCTGTGTGCCACATAGACGTGACTTCCTTCACTGAGGGAACGGATGTCAGTGAGTTGCTGTTCTCCATATGGACCACAGTTACAGGAAGCTATTTTTTGTGCAGTTGGGTGAAAGCTGTTGGCAGTGAAGGATTGTCTAGGTGCTGAAATCTTTACTGGGTTTGTGTCTTTTCATTGTTTAGCCCTAGCAAGAAACTAGTTGTGGTTTAACCCTAGAAGAAGACTAAGGACCACTGAAACGATCACTCCCTCCCCTTGGGCAGGGATGGGTGAGCGAATCAGAAGGGTAAAAGTGAGGAAACTTGTGGGTAGAGATGAAGACAGTTTAATGGGGAAAGCAAAATCCGTGCATGCAAGCAAAGCAAAATAAGGAATTCCTTCAGTACATCCCTGGTCAGGCAGGTGTTCAGCCATCTCCAGGAGAGCAGGGCTCCATCACATACAGAGGTGACTTGGGAAGACAAATGGCCATCACTCCGATTGTCCTCATTTCCTCCTTCACCCAGCTCTACATGTTGAGCATGACATCCTGTGGTGTGGTTTCCATCTTTCTGGTTATAAAGATGGGGAAATAATCTCTTTCTGTTTGGTGCAGCCATCTCCTTGTGTAGGGTTTTGTAAGACTAAGAATAAATATAGGTGCCAGACTCATGATCCCGATTTAACGAGTAAGGCAGTGACCTACAACTGTTGAACTTGTAAGAATGTGTAATGTCAGAACACAAATTTTCAGCTGATGAAATGTTATCCTAGCCAGATTAGCATCTTTCTTTGTATAGGTATAAAAAAAGTGATTACATACATGGTGATCACTTTAACCTTCAGAAGATGTGTTTTACAAAACAGCGATGCTGGGCATCTGAATGCCCCAAATGAGGATAAGAATTTGAGTAGACTTTTCAGGTGAATAACTAGGCAGGAATTTCTTTAGTCTATAGGAATATCTTATTGCTGCCTTCTAGTGAGTTTTGTTATTTATTGTGCATTTTGGTGTTCGTTTTTTTTCTTTACAATGTTAATTGAAATTCTGCAATATGTTTTACTAATAGAATAGTAAACTTTTAAATAGAATTGAAGTTCTGGTAAGCTTCAGGAAAAGTTTGTGGGTTTTGCTCTGTTATTAAGCTTGCAAAAGTAATTCCAATAACATGCGTGCAGGGTAGAACCTAATGCAGGCATGGGAAGTTAATATTTGGTGGCTAATACACTTCGTCAAATAAGTATAATAAGGAACTTAAACCTGTTCATGTTTTTATGCATGCAACAGGATCTTGCAGAAGCTTAAATTAGGAGAAATTTGACTACCACAGGAGTTTAATGATCATTCCTATCCCAGTCTCTTAATTGCTAAACCTGGTATTTTTCATCTGTTGGGCCCTAGTTATAACAAGTTGCAGGGTACAAGTTCTTCCAAAGTGTCCATTGGTAAAAAAAGTTACTTGAAGTTCAGGACTTCTTTCCAAGGTCTCCCGGATCTTAGTGTTTTGTTTTATGAAGTATGAAAAACTTTAACTAGAAATTACTTAATCAACTGTTAGTCAACTGCTGTGACATCGGCCGTGACATTTGAATTAGTGATTTTACCCTGACTAATCTGTGTTTATCAGAAGGTATTTTATGCATTCAGAATGGTGCTGTTAGAGATTATTATAGCTCGTTACTTCGGTCTCCTGACTGCCCACCCTTCCCGCGCTGCCTTCCCCTGTGTTGCATCAAACTTTGGCTGCCTCTCTGTCTTCACTTCTTGTCACAGCCTCGTCCACAGCCAAGTCCACTTAACAGAGAGATGAAACTCCCACTCCTAAATGTCTGGTTTAGCTTCTGTTGCTGCTTTACAAGAAATACATTTTTATGTGAGCACACGTATGCTTTGCTTCATGCTTCAAGAAAAAATTCTGAATATCTTTGAATCTGCCTCAGTATTGGGAGTTTCAAAGCTCATTTGCCACGGTGCCTGCAATTTGTACAGACTGGGGAACGTGGTTTTGGGACCAGTATTGTTTCAACATACTAACATTTAATAATTTGTTGCTTACGTGCATTCATAAGCTTCTAATGACAGGGATTCTCTTTGCTCTTGTTGCAACTTCTGGTTGATTTCATGGAGCTTTTAAATACTGTGTGAAACATTGGGCGGGGGGTTGAACTGGAGAAGCTCTAGAGGTCACTTCCAACCCTGACAGTTCTGTGATTATAAATCAGGACAATAGTGGGGTTCACCAGCTTGTAAGAGTGTGTTCTCCCCCTTACGTCAATTTAATTGCTCTTCCTTTTTTTTTTTTTTGCCTTTTTTCTTTTTTAANTTTTTGCCTTTTTTCTTTTTTTTTTCTTTTTAGGGAGTTCCTTTTGTTTTTACTCATTGGCATCTTTCAGGAGATGACTGAAAGAAGAGCCACTTCAGCCTGTTGCCGTGGGATTAAGTGGCAGTGAAGCCACAGTTCTGTAGAAAGAAACCTGGTTTAGTAGCAGCTGGAACATAAGCAGCCCCTGCATCCTTGCTGGTCCTTTCCTTTACTGCAGAACTGCCTTGATGGTGTGAGCGTGTGGAAAATGGGTCTCAGTTGCTGAAAACTTTAATTTTTTAACTGACTGGGTTGCATGACTTGAAGCAAGAAAGAGTTTTTCCATCAACTTGTCCTGGTACAGAGGAGGAAGGATGGCAGAAGAGCATGAGGAGGAAACCCCATTGTGTTTGATCAGTGTTTTCCCATAGGAGGAAAATGTCTGTAAAGTCTTGGCCGGGGGTTGGGAGGGTGGCTTTGTTGGGGATCAGACTACATCGCTAAATCAGGCAGTGGCGAGGTGTGACCTCAAAGATTATTTCTGAATCCCGTTTGAAGTTGTACCTGGCATTCATCTGGTTCCATAGTGAGCCAGTTCAAGGAGTTTCAAAGTCAGAAAAAGACTAAATTTTAGTGAGGTCAGTTTTCTACCTGTTCCGTTTCCTGATCCAACTCAATGAGATCAACTCTGAATTATAACAAAGGAGCGTCAGCTGGAACCGCAAACATACATAGGTGGAGTATATTTTTACTATTGATTTTTTCCCCTCCTATGTCATCTACTTACTGGATCATGTGATAGAGGCAAGATTTGGAGCTTTTCTGGTTGTATGCTGTAACCATTCACTGGTGCTGTGATATCCTTTAGCTGCTGTTGAGAGGCATCCAAGGTACTTGATGGTCACAAGTTTTGCAGTTCCACTTGCTGCTACATTTTTTAATAACATACTTTTCAAGCTTTATAGCTAAAGCCTGTACCTGGTATGCTGACAAATGATTTATCAATAAAAACTGTTTGGTGTGTTGGAGGGAAGAATGGGAATTCAATAAATTCACAGTTCTTTGGACTTGTGCAGAGTTAGTTTGCATAGGGAGTTGAAGTTTCATGTATTCACTTATTCTGCATCTTCAGTTCTTTGTTTTAGGTGTATTAACAGTATAAGCTACAAGGAGTATTTCATCTCAGTTGTTTTAAAGGCACGTAAAATTAATGTGTGTGTATATATTTTAAAATCTCCCTAAATTTTTAAATGAGTAGTTAACTTTTTGGCTATTTAGGGTGGATATCCAAATTCATTGATCTTACTCCTTTCTGTCTGTTTCTTGCACGGTGGGAGTGTGGCAGGGAGAGAAGCAAGAGGGGGCAGACAGATACTGTTTCCTGTCATTGTGATGCCTCGCCTCTTTATTAAAAAACCCCGAAATAATCCAGCAACAAGAAAGCAACCTAAAATTAAAAAAAAAGAAAAAGAAAAAACAATGCTGTACTACTGAATGAAATAGTTGTCAATCTCAATGCACGATTGCATGTGCTAGGAAAAAAGCATTGCTTGTTCAGTAACTCGGAAAAGCCAAAACCCCTTTACTCAAGTGAAAATAATATGGCTGCTCAGTTAAGTGTTTGATTGTACTGAGCTCCCTGATGCACTGACTGACAGATGTGCCCAACGCATTCACACTGCAAGTGATCTGCTTCATTCAGTTCCCTTTTAAATGCCATCAAATTGGCAGGAAAAAGATCGAATCATGTGACTTGATTGCTTAGTGACTGTATAAGCTTTCAATATCTGTTTGTAATGGGAAAGTGACTTGCAGAGCTAAAAGCTAAACACCCTGTGCAGTTGATGTAGACTTGGTAGAGGAGAGTCAGGGTTTTGTGTAAGTTGTGTCAAGATTTGGGTTCTGGTATTTTTCTTCTTTGCTTTCTTTTTTACTCCGAAGTCCTTGTCGCGGTTGTCCTTCATTTCATATTACACTTCATAATACTGTTTCTAGGTGGTTCCTTAATGGCTCTGAAGTGCCGTCATGAGGTACAGTTTCACATTCCAATTCCACCTGGCCCTGTTACAGATTTGGTGCAGTTACATCTGGTGTAACTTTGTGTGTCTGCCGAGGTGGTTGTTTGGTTCCTTCTTCCCTCCCTCCTGTTAGAGCAGCCTTATGCAGCTGCTGCCTGAGTCCATTCAGCTGATACCAACTAAAACTCATTTTTTAATAATGTTGTTTTCCTGCTGGGTGGCTTCACTGACTCACACCACTTCGTGACTGCACAGCACTGCTTGCTCAGAGCTGGTCACAGCGTGGCTGGAGTTGGTGTAGTGGGAAATGGCTGTCCCTGGCAGGGTAAGCAAACCTAGATCGAGGCTTAGGCAGCCTCACAGCCCTTCCCTCTCTGGCTTTGTGCTCCTGTCCCACTTACCTCGTGTTTAGGGGACCTGTTTTTGGAGCACCCCAGCAGGAGAGAAAAAGCCAAACTTGCTGTGCAGGGTCAGTTTTTAGGGGAGTCAGTTCTTTGTTGTGGCTTTCTGCCTTGTTTCATAAACTGTTAGACTGGCATAGAGGGAGGCGACGGATCAAACCTGGGGATGAGAAGGCAGGACCTCAGCAAGTCCAAACTATGCTAATTGTCATTTTCCTAACACTACAGGTTGAATGAGGGCCACGCTGGATCATTTAAATGTGACCAAGCATCAAAACTTTGAACTCATTGTGATCTTGTGTTGACACTGGGCTAAACAGTACTCACGTGCTTAAAGCTAGTCTTAATCCCCGTTTGTGTTAAAATATCCCCTCCCCCTTTCAGTTGCCCTCCGAAAGCTTATCCTTTCCTTCAGTAAGGAGATCCGAATGCCCCCTCTCTCCACTTGATAAGCACGTACCACTGGAGGAAGGTCATCAGGCAGCAGTTGCTAGGATACAGGCTGGTGGCTTTGGGTTTAGCGACCAAAAAGCATCAAGAATGTGCTGAACAAGTAAGGAGCACAAGGCCAGTTGTAAAAAGAAAGGGGTGTTAGAATCTGAAGGCAGGGGGGATGTCTGGGGAAAAATGAAAGTTGTGGGGAAATAAAAAAAAATAATTAAAGGTCTAGCCTGTGATTTTTAGATTTTCATAGTTACACGACTACTGCAGCTGATCTTGGTGAACTGTGGTTGGGAATGAAATGAAGCTCACGCTGTGTATGTGCAGGGTTGGGTTTATTGGTAGTTTATGAGTCTTAAAGTTAAGAATTTTTTTATTAAATTGTGAAGATGAGTAGCTTCTGGCTTAATTGTGCAGTACCTTTTAAACTGGGGCACGGGTATGCAACAGTACATGAATTGGAGGTAGTTATTAATTTAATGCTGTCTGAAGACATCCAGACTGAAAGAATTTGTTTTCTATCTTTGAAGAAGTGTGCTTAGCCTATTTACTGTCATTTTAGTATTTTTTTTTTTTCTCGTGTGATTTGACACAGGATTTGTGGATTGAAGTAAACTTACCTCAGAGTAAGTGGTGCTTCCCCACTGTGCTGTTTGCTCCAAGGAAGTGAGGTTTGGAAATAAAAGCCCACTGTTTTGAGACCCAGCAGCAGAGTTCGCTATCCAGGTGGTAGAACTTTCCCAGGCTTATTCTGACACGTAGAGTTTTTTGATTTTTGTTTGCTTTTGTATTTTGCTCCAAGTACCCCTGCTGTGTCATCAGCCTTCTCTCTGTAGCTTGTCGCAGAACCTTCTTCCATGCACATAAGCCTTTTAGCTGCACCATCTGTGGAAAAAGTGTCCTGAAAACTGAACCAGAGTTCTGGGAGTTTGGTCGTTCAACTTCTTTAAGCTATTGGTGAGGTAGATCAGATAAAATGTGCAAGAAAGGGATTTAAAATCTTGCTTCTACTAAGTGCCCATATAAAACTAGCTCTTTTCTACAGAAATTTCTTGTGGACTTAGTTTCCTGGTCTGTTTATGTTTAGTCTGAGACTAAATGGACTAAGAAGGAGGAGACATTGTTGGAGCAAGGACTGGAGCCTAATCTCTTCTTTCCTAAAAGCAAGTGCTTTTATTCCTGGGTTGTCTTTACTTCCTCTGGCTCCATAGACTGTATGTGTTCTGCGTAGGAGGAGAGTGTCACTGTGATCTGTGACTTTAGTTTAGAGAACACTGTCCTGGGAGGTCTGCAATAGCATCGTTTGTCTGAATATTAGATCTTTATCTTCGAGGATTAACCATTTTTCTGCCTAGTGAACTTAGGCTGGTATAGAGACACAAGTTTTTATCTTCTCTCTAACCTTTTTGTATTGGGCCTTTTTGAGGTTTAAGTAGAAAAATATGCAGTATGTTACTGTCACTAGCCCTGAAAATGTTAGGTTCAGGTAGGCTTGGTTTTGCTAAGATGTTTTGGGTTGGGGTTTTTGTTTGTTTGTTTTGTTTTCATTTGTTTGGTTGGGTTTTTGTTTGCTTTTGTGTGTTTTTTTTGTTTTGTTTTGTTTTTTACTTAAAGTGAACTGTGCTTATCTATGAAAATTGTACTGTTGCATTGTATGATAACATTTAGAGTGTCAAGCATGGAAAAAATGTGGTCTGTGGAGCATGTTAAACAGTAACTGTTTAACACTTGGTATTAGCAGGACAGTACTTCCTTTGTTAGAAAAAGCTTTGTGATTTGCCTTTATCAGCACTGGGTTACCCTAAAAATCTGAATTCTGTGCTGAGTTCTACAATTGTAATGTACTAAAATCAAGCCTCTTTCGGTACATAATGGAGGTGCAGTAATGCTGTGCCACTTTTTCTTATCTTGTTTTATTTACTGCTGCATGATTATCTAGCTTTTGTTAGTTCCTTACCAATTGCTTATTTGTTCCTGTCCCTCATGTCTTGCTTGTTTTTACCTCAGGTGATGTTACTGTGAAGGTTAATTGTTCTTTGGTACCAAGGTACCTGGCTAAATTACTAGGATGTGTATTGAGCTAATATGTATTTTGGATTCTGTCCTGAAACATTTTTGCTACTCATTCTCACATCAAAAGTCCCCAAATGTATTGGATTTGCTTTTAAAATGGAAGACAACTGATTTTTTTTTTTTTTTTTTATCCTTCTGTTAAATTTCTGTTTTTCTTTTATTGACATCATTCCTCTCTTTAGAGAGTTAAAGAAGACTCTCTAGGGACTGTTCTTTCTGTTATTCTGTGTCATGTCTCCCATAGAAAACCAGCAAAGTTGAGATAATAAGTATGACAAGAACTGCTTGAAAAACTGGAATTCACTCGTTTCCCTTCTTTTTTTGGTACCCACAAACTGCCCAGCCTGAATTTCCAAAGTCTTATACAATTTCTACAGAAGCTGAAACAGGGCTAACTCTGCCTTAAACTGTGTTAGACCTCATCAGGACCAGGGACACAGTGCTTTTGGGATGTTTTGTGATACGATGATGCTTGCCAGAAGTTGTAGGGTTTATGACGTGGAGACTGAGAGGCAGCAAAGCTTCATAATGTTTTGGGCCCAAGCTTCTGAAACCTATGGCTGTACTGGGTCCTCCCTCTTCGTGTTGGAGTTATGAAGTGGAAACTGTGGTTACCCAAATCTGAAGATAGGCTTTTTTTTTTTTTTTTTTTTTTTTTTTTTTTTTTTTTGCTTTTTTGGCCTTTAGGGGTCAGGGGGGTCTCACTGCTAAATGTAGGATTTGGTTTGTGGTGCAGTCGCTTGTGATAAATTGTGGTGAAACAGCATGAGGCAACTGCAGCTTGTGGCCATCTTGGCTGTGCTGATGCGACTCAGCTTGTGGGTGCTGCAAAAATCTCTTGGATGAGTAATGTCAAGTACTCTTTTCCCTTTATTCTTTTGTGAAGGCAACTTTTAATCCAGCTACTTGACTAGCAGCACCCTGCCTTGCAGAGGCTCCCTTTGGCAAATGAGGACGCTGATGTTTCGTGTTGTGAGGAAGCAGGAGGTGATTCTGACTTGGTGGCAACTTGTGGGAATTTCAGCCACAGAAAAGACTTGTGTTTGTGTTGGATCGTGCCAAGAAACACCAGGAAGTCTCCCTCAGCACGGCACTCGCAGTGTGTACCTACCTCCCGGCTTGCTGAGGGTGTAAATTTAAGTTGGCTCACTCAGTCCCAAGGGGCCTTATTTCAGAAGTGCAGGTTTCAAATAAGATGTTGTAGGGCTTCTGAGTGAAGGTAAGGAAAGGAGAGAGTTGGGGAACTTCGCTTTATAAAATCTTCGCAGCTAGCTGGAAAATGTAGGAGATTAACTGTGGATAAGAAGCGTATTCAGAAGTAAGATGGGGAGGGTGAGGAGGTAGTTTTTGAGGCTGAAGTCTTCCCAGTGGGAAGATTTGATCACAGGTACATCTGTTACCCATATTTGAAAGAAAAGTCTAAGCTAAAGTGTCTCTTAAGTGAGTTTCATAGCTTGTATCTCCAAAAACACTAGTGTGCATTTCTGGTTGTGATCATCACTTGCTACTTAGGGCCTCATTCTGTGAAGAAAGGCATTTCTGTATTTACAGCCACTCCTTTCTTATTTGTGAACAGGTACTGGCAAGTGACTTTTTGGAGAGTCTGCTGATAAAGTACTTTCCAGATGCAGTTGCAGATGGGTCACATAGGACTTAAGTACAACAGCATCTCTGAACTCAGCTCTTACCCTATGTAGAAACAGTCCTGTCACCCATTTAGTGAGGGACTCTGTTGGGTTATATAACACTTTTGTGACATAGCCTTATCTGGTGCCAGAAACATTCACGCCAAATTTAGATGTACACTTAAATTTCTGTAAGCCAGCAGTACAGAACTTTGGTGTATCACAATTAAATAAGAAAATACTAAATGCGTAGTAAAATAGTAAATTTGTATAATAAAAATCTGCTTTTGGTTATTTGTTAGTCTGTATCACAGCTCTGCTCGTATCTGTGTTGGAATGGAGAAGGCTTTGCCCCCTTTTAATTTTTTCAAAAAAATGAAAGTCTGCTTTCTCTTTTGAAGACTCTTTTATGCTAGAAAACAGCTTCCGTCAAATTCTGTCAAATACTTCATTTTCCCTACGTTAATATTAGCATCGTTTGCTAAGCCCTGTTCCACTTGAGTGCTATTTAAAAGTAAGTTCAGATATTCAGAAAGAGTTTTTCTGCAGATAGTATGCTGGTTTCCACCCTTCAGAAATCATGTGAAAAACCTGCTCAGTCATACAGATGTAGTTTGCAATGCTCTTTAGGGTCAGATTCCTAGAGAAAGAGTATTTTATTCCACATTAAGAAACTCAAATCTGAGTGTTTAGAATCCAAATTGTGTATTGATCTCTTACCTTCTTCTGATACAAAGTTTTATGAGGGATATTACTTATTATTCTTCATCAAAGAAGCGTGCTCATCTCTTCTCACCCCGGTGCAAAGGTTCATTCTGTTGTTTGCCCAAACTGGGTATGGCACACTTCCTGCTTCCAAAATACTTGGAGAACAGTATCCTTGAGTTTGGATCAGGTGCACTTCTGTGTTGACTTTCAGCTGTTTTTTGGCAATCTGTTGCCTGCTTCTGAGTGTAATGTTTGCTGGGATGTATTTGCTACAATTAGAAATTAGATATTTTAATGCTAAGCATCTTTGAATAAGTGGGATAAGTGACTTGAGAAACCCTCGTCTTTCTAGTGCGTTAAAACACAANGTTTGGATCAGGTGCACTTCTGTGTTGACTTTCAGCTGTTTTTTGGCAATCTGTTGCCTGCTTCTGAGTGTAATGTTTGCTGGGATGTATTTGCTACAATTAGAAATTAGATATTTTAATGCTAAGCATCTTTGAATAAGTGGGATAAGTGACTTGAGAAACCCTCGTCTTTCTGGTGCGTTAAAACAAGTCTGAAAAAAGGTCTGAAATTTTATTCATGGAACCATGCTAACCAAAACAAATACAGCTTGATAAAATGTCTGCCTGTCGCATACTGGCAGATAAATGCCACAGTTGATACACTCATGTTTTCAGGAACATTCTAGAGAAGTGAAGTGAAATCAAATCTCCCTGATTTGAGTGGAAACAGGAGGTGAAGCTTGGGAAAATTTGGAGAAAATGTCATCTTGTCACTGTGTGCATTGGCTTCATATGGATCTTTACTCTGCAGTAACAGAATTTTTTGTGTTGGACGTGACCTCAGTCACGTCCAACCTCCAGCTCCAAACAGCCTCAGCACTGAGTACTTTGGTTTTCTCTAGGTCAGCCATCACCTGTCCTATTTTTTCTTTTTCTTTCTTCACTGCTCATGTAATAGTAGAAGCTTTTCATGTGGCACTGAAGTCCTGTGCTGCTTTCTGTTTTGATTGTGTTTTCACTTCCCTGGCTGGGATGCTGCATGCCTGGGCAATATTTATGTGTTCATCCCTTAGTAATCTTGCTTCTTCTTCCTTAGGCCAAGCTGCTGATTGATCTGACTGATTGTTTTCCTGGGTGTTGGGACGTACTTCTCTTGTGGTTGGAAGCAGTTGTCCTTAAATACCTCCCAGCTTTTTTGAGCTCTTCTGCTTTTCAGAACTGGATCCCATGGAATTCCAGCTACTGAACAGGTCGGCCTGCCCTTCTGAAGTGCGGGGTCTGTGCTGGATTTGCCTTTGCCTCTCCTCTCAGGATTTTAAACTTCACTATTTTGTGGTCAGTACAGTCAAGACTGCTACTGATCCCATCCCCAACAAGTTCTTCCTTTTTTTCCTTGAAAGCAATTTCAAGAAAGTATCAAATAGGGATTGACTCCTTTAGCACTCTTTTTTTCCTCCAAAATCTTCCAGAAGTCTCCTGGATTGTTCATGTCCTGCTGTGTTGCCCTTACAGTAGATGTCAGGGAGATTAGTGTCCCACAATAACCAGTCTCTGTGGTTTTTAGAGGCTTCGTGGAATTGCTGAAATACGCTTCATCAGCTTTCTTACCCCGGTCAGGTGATTTGTAATGAAGAGTGTGATGGTGTTGATATGGTCCTCTCCTTTAATCCTGACCCACAAGCTCTTAGCCAGCCTGTTGTCCGTCCTGTAGAACAGCTTTTTGTGTTCCAGCTGCTCTTTCAGGTAGAGGGCAATTCACTTGCTGTGCCTTCCTTCCTGGCTTTGTAGAAAAGCTTGTGCACATCTGTGACAAAGCTCCAGTCATGCGAGCTATCCCACATGTCTTACTGACTGATGTTGTAGTTCCCTGTACAGGTGCTTTAGCTGGTTCCCCTTTCAACGTGCTTTATCCTCATCACTTAGGTCTTTCTTCCTCCCACCAACTTGACCCATGTACTTAACATGTCTCAATCTCTATTCCCCTCTTTAACTGCAAGCTTCAATTACCATTCCTTGGTAGATCTCTTTTACAGGACTTATCACCAAATTTGATGAGGTTGTTCTTAACCCCCGTCGTCAAGTGGATCCCATCTCAACTTGGCAGCCCTCATTTCTCAGGGGCACTTGTGGCCATAAAAATTAAAGCCCTGCTTGCAGTGCCAATCCTGCGGCAAGTCCTTAGCTTGAAGGATGTGTCTCTACAAGCCTTTTACTTCTCACGTGAAAAGAGCGAGGAGAGCAAACGTCACTTGTGTTTCCAAGTCCTTCTTTGCCCCTGGAGTTTTCTCGTCACTCTTGATTTGCTCCAGGTCTCCTTTGTTAATAGCATGATGGATGCCTGTGTGAGCAGGTAATAGGGGGGAAAAGAACAAAAAAGGAAAAAGGGTGGGGGGAGGAGGGGGTGGAGGAAGGCAATAGTGGTGATGATAATAAGGATTGGGGGACCCTTGACAATATCTGACATGTTGAATCTGGCCAGACCTCCTTCACCAGCATATCTGGCAGCAGATGTGTGTGTCTTCCCTGCAGAAGGGAATCTCCAACTAGTATTTCATGCCACTCCCTTGTGTTGCTCAGTTCAAACCTTGCTGGCTTTGGCACGTACCTTAATTGAGATGGTTGCTGCTTCTGCTTGCTAGTGTTGACCAAAAGAAAAAGAGAAAAGTGGAAAAAAGCTTTATATGCTTGAGTCCTTACTGTAAGAGACTGTGGAGCACTCTTATGAGGTAAAAATAGTAAAAATACATATAGTAAAAATGAGGTGCTGGGAGATGTGCAGGAAGAAAGAAATTTAGATTTTTGAAGAATCTCTGAGACCTAGAAGGCTCAAACTGATGTTTGAGTACCTCTTGTAACAGCTAATGTATGCTTGCAAGCTTCACATGCAGGAATGCTTTTTGAGTGCTATCCCGAGGTTTGTGTGCTTAAACTTTCACTGGCATGTTTGCATGCAGTGAATGTGTATGAAAATACTACTCCGAATTCAAAAGATTCAAAAATTCAAACCTTTTAAAAGCGTTTTGTAAAAAATCTTGTATGTTGTATAAATGTTGGGCCAGGCGCTTCAGGCTGTTGGGTTCTGCTTTTATTTGGCACATGGTTACTATGTGGGTTCGTATATTTTGGATCAGAGAAATGAGTGCTATAGTAGAAACTGAGGCTGAAATGTTTGCTCTTTCTGGCTTTTCAAGCACTTTAAGCAACCTGCCATGTGATAGGCAGTCTAGTTTCCTAGGAGCGTGTCTCTGAAATTTAGTACTTCCAGCCTTTAACATAATTTTATTATTTAAAGCATCCCTTTCTCAGTGTTCTGCCATCTGAACAAGAAACAGTTTGTGTAGCATCCACTTTGAAATTATGCTCACATGGAATTGTCTGGCAATGAAGAGGCAAGAGATACTTGAAGAATCTAATGCTTCTTAGCTATGTCAGAACCAGTGAATAACTGTAGGGACTTCTGGTTGCACAGGACTGTTATTTCTGCTTTTGTACTTGTTTGAAATTGTCAAAGAGATGAACAAGTGATGGTGGAAGAGGGAGAGAAATAAAACATTGATTGTAGGAGTCCTATTTGTTTAGAAAAGTAGTCAAAAAAATCAACATATGAATACTCATCTGTCTGGTTTGTTTTGGCTGTGTTGTGTTCCAGCAGGTTAGCAAATAAAAATGAGAGGTTTTATACTTTTTGGGTAGTAGGGATGTGTCATAGCATCTCCAGAGTATGAATTCCGTCATTCCCAATCCACTGTGAAGAAGCAAATGTCATTGTGTTGCTCTTACCTAAATTACTGAACAGTTTGTGGAGTCCTCAGCAGGTCCCCTTGTGGGGAGCCGGAAGGAGATGAGTGTCCTGTGATCCTTTGTTATGGAACTTCAGATGGGACAATGGAGGTGCTCTCTCAGAGCAGAAGCTCTGATTTACTTCAGAATGAAAGCTTTTAATTTACTGGGTTACAGATTTGAGGCTTTTAAGGAAGTAACATCATAATGTATTTCATCATCCGCCCCTAATCTGTACTTGACATCCCATCTCGTTTCTTCAATATAGTAAAATTGAAAATGCAGAAATGCAATTTGGAGATGAACTTGAGAATATTGTATTACAGTTCCCTAATGAAGCCTTGGAGGAAAAGGGAACAGAAGAATATGGAATTTGCTGAAAAACAGATGATGAATTTGCATTATTTGCTACTGTGCTTTATGGAAATGCGAATCTACCCATTTGTAGAGATGATGATTAGCAGCATTGTCTTTGTTTATGCAAAGCTGATCAAATTTAAGGATTACACTGTAATGGATTCACTGTAAAATGACCTTTTTAAGAGGTTTAGAGTGGCTAGTTTTAAACTTGGAAGTCTGAAAAGATCCTTTAGGTCGGGATAACATTTGTAGCACGTATTCACAAACATCATTATCATTTAGGAAACAGTATCAGCCTAGTAGCAGAGAATTAGTTGCTGAGATCTGTTTACTGTGGGCAAAAAAGGAGTGCTACAAACCTTGGGAGAATGATCTTTGAAAAGCTGTACATCAGTTGGTAAGAGGCATTGCATCTAAATCTCTTTCCTACCTCAAGTTGGTGGGGTTTTCTTGTGTTTTGTTTTGTTCGGGGGAGGGGGTTGTGTGTGGGGGGTGTTTTTTTTGTGTGGTTTTTCTTTTTTCCACCCCTGGTCTGAAGGTAATACCATGGATGGTAATACCATGAATGGTAGGAAACAAAATAATCCTACCTAATTTGTGACTGTATGTTTGTGGTTAGCAATTGTGAAGGTCTTTTCTTGCAGGCTGTTGTCTGGAATTTGGTACATCAGGGTGGTTTCTCTTTCTAAGGGATTATATTTTTTTTTTTTTAATAGCTGTTAAAGATTTTACTGTTTTGGCATCAGGAAGAGAATCGAAAGACTTGACAGAGAGCAGAACTTTAGTAAAGTAGGATAGCTGTCAGGTCCCTTACAACTCCGCAGATTCTATGATCTACTGCAGAAAAGCACTCTACAGCTTCTCTACTATATGGACAAGTGCAATTTTGAGCACAAATGCACTGTTTATAATGATTTTAAACTTTATTTCATCTGAAGGTGTTATTTTACAGATGCACCAAAGCAATCCATCTTCTTTACACTCTCCACTCTCCTTGTGGCCTTGCATCTCTTGTGGCTGTGGTCACATCTCTGTGACTGTCTGGCAGCGTGCACACATAAAATGACTGAAAATCTGAGCTTGGTTCCCAGCAAAGGGGACAAAACAGTGGATGTACCAGTGCCAAACCTGTTTCCATACCGAGCTAAAGGCACACTTTCCACTTCCTCACTGTGATGTGCAAGTCCTACACCTGATAGAAGGGAAGCCCGAGTTTGTTGTGAAAGAGGGGAAATCTTGCTTCAGGCCTTTTGAGTAGCTCTGTGTCACTATATGGCTTTTTTTTCAAGGCTGAATTGAGGAAATTTGTTGTTTGGAAACATGTTTTGCCTAGAGGCATGCAGATAAGGATTACACAGCCTTTTTAGAGGAGCAAGACAAGCAGAAAGGACAAACAAATGTAAAAAACTCATTGAGATTTTCGAAAAGGATTCTTCTCCTCTCTGTAGATAAAGGAGCCCTTATAATTCAAGACAGAGTAACTTCACTTGATCTAAGTCAGGACTTCACAACAATTCCAAACTTTCATTTTACAATGAGGGAGTAGTGGTAGGATGATTATCTCTTAACTTGAAAACCTGCTGCTGAAAATGTTGAGTTTAGCTTTGTGTGGGATTTGATTTGTACAAAAAATAAGGTGTGGTTTGAAAGATGTAGCTGCCTGTCGGATGTGATTCCAAATAAGCAGCACATGACTCTGCATTGTGTTTGGTAACAGGATCTGCACAGGTTCTCTCCAACAGTGACAAGTCTGACTAATGGCGAGGTTTCTATACAGGAAAAGTATCTGATGGACTTGAATATATACTTGTATATAACAGAACATTTATGGTGAAAGCTGCATGTGACTTGTTTCTAAAACATGAAAAATGTATTTTTGTAGGTCTAACAAGGAGCTTAACTATAACTTCAGTTGACCAATCAATGTTTGAAAAGGCACAAGGAGAGAAAGTTACGTTGCCATGTACTTTTGAACTCTCGGAGGAAGATGAAGGCCCTCTAGATATTGAGTGGGTATTGATACCAGCAGATAATCAAAAGAAGGAACAAATAGTAAGTAGAGACCTTCTTTTTGACAGTGTTATTTCAGTTGTTTGAGTAGGTCAATGTGCAAGTTTTGTTACTGACTTTTAAGCTTCCACCTTTTCGGGTTGGGATGCTTGTGATCTTAAATTACTTTGAAGCACCAGTCAAATGAAATATAGTGGAAATTTTGGAATGGCAGATTAAGTATGAAATGTCTAGAATTTTTTCACTATAAGCTTGCCTTCTAATGAAGAACTCTCAAATTAAATAAACTCAGTTCCAAAAAGAAGCAGACTTTACTTTTGTACCTTCATTATCTTTCTGATTAATAATGGGTTTATGAGGATTTAATTTTAAATATATTAACTCTTTTAGTTATTAATGCTTTCCTTTAATTGGAAGCCTTATCAATAAGATGATAGATTCCTTTCAGTAGACAGGTTTTACAGAATGAAATTAGAGCAGTTTGGAACAGGTTTTTTTTCGGTTAGAAGTTACTACTGACATATTGATGCCTGAGAAGATGTATGGTGATATTTTGAAGGTGGAGGTATTTGGATATATCATACTTCTGGGATTGAAACTATGGGAAAAACCATCAAGAATCTGAAGAGACCAAATAGTATTAAATGTTTGCACGCCAAATGGATTTCTGAATCATATTTCTTTTTTTTTAATAGATAATTATGTATGCTGTGGGCAGGATATATGATCAATATTATGCTCCTCTGATTGGGAGGGTGGAGTTTACTACTCCTGATCCCAAAAATGGTGATGCTTCATTGGTTATCCGGAATTTAAAGGCAGCAGACACTGGCACGTACCAGTGCAAAGTGAAGAAAGCTCCTGGAGTTCAAAGCAGAAAAATACAGTTGACTGTACTTGGTAAGATAATTTCTTTTCTTGAGTTTTCAGTGGCATTTTGTATGTGCTTATTCTGTTCCGTCTTCGATGTCTAAAATGAAAAATTCCGCTCAGTAAAGTCATATTGAATCTATGATGATGCCCTTGTTATTGAGGCTTTGGGAAGGGTGGACATAATTCTGTTCTGGGAGAAGAAGGGAATAATAGCCAGAATAAGGAGCACTTTTAAAAATTCTGTGCTTGGTTCATATTTAACAGAAAATCTTTCCATGCGTAAAAATGGTTTGTTTCACAAGCTTTTTCTTCAGCAAAATGGACTCACCTAGTAGAACACAGCTACCAAGTATTTTGACTGTGACTGTTGCTAATTCAGTGATATTTTGTTTATTAGTAAAGCCAGCAAGAACTAAATGTTCCATTGAAGGACCGCAGGAGATTGGAAAGGACGTTACCTTGAAATGTGCATCACAAGAAGGATCCCCACTTTTGTCTTACGACTGGAGGAGAGTATCTGACACACGTGAACTTCCTGCCACTTCCATGCTGAGTACTGTCAAACTTGATTTATTACCCTGAAATCTTTAAAAAGAATGGATTAGTATTTTTGGCTAAGTTTGACTTGTGAACATCTCATAATTAGTACTAAGCTAGCATAGCCAAGATAAATGTCACTTCTGCCCTCTCACTGGGTAACAAAACTGACTTTGGAACAAGTTGGGAGTTTATTTTGGTTTTTTTTAATACATACAGGGAAATGTTTCAAGCTTTAAGTGGAGATTCTTACCATTAGGCTGAAGTATCATGCTCACCTGTGCTCAAGTGTTGTAAGAATAGGGTTAAGATACTCTGAATTTTGACTGATGGATTCCAAATTTTTCTAGTGGTGACATTGGATTTTTATTGTGACAACTTCATTGAAGAAGTTAACTTGTGAGTTTTCTGAAAGTTATTCTACAATATTTTTTTATAGAATATTGCTTAGTACCAGTTCTTTTTGATCTCCTTTGTAGTTAAAAAAGCCTTGAACTTTGAGATGGTTTTCCTTGCAGACGTAGAAGTTAAGGAATTCCTTGAAGACATAGAAGTTAAGGAATCTGCTTGCAAATAGACATATTTTAACTTAGATAGCACAGGATGTAAAGAACAAAGTGACATCATGTGTCTAAGAGTAGCCAAAGTGGATTTCTAGAGGAGAGAGAATAAAAAGTTGAGTGGTTCTTCCTCATAAGGAAGAACCTATCCTCTTGTAGGTTATGCCTCAGGAAATTCAGATGTGGCTTCAGCTTTATTTAAAACAAGCAAAAACTGAGTTCTGTGAACATCTCCAGTTTTTTGTAAGCTTCTATAGTCTGTTAGAATCTGTAATATCTTGGAACACAGATCCCCAGAAATCAGCTACAGAGGAAGATCCTGATACTGTTTTTCATTTTGAACTGGTGTCCTGGTAGTGCTATTTGATATCTCTTATTTTTTGTTTTGACAGTGAATGGTTGATCACTGATGTCCTTCTCTGCACCAGTCAGCACTTAAGGCCACTGTTATGTCCCTTTTTTCCCCATATCCCAAATTTGTCTCATGGTAACATAAAAATCAATTGACAATATCGGTGCTGGACAAGAGTGAATGTACAAAGGTGGCATGTAACTCAATAATATAATGTTAGTTTTGGGCTTGTGAAGGTAGGTATGGGGACACTGAGCATGTCCCCAAGAATCCAGACAACTTGTTCAGCAGGTAGAACAAAGTGTTTGCCTGGTGCTTTGTTCTGGTGATGGAGTCTTTTGAGTGCTGATGCCAGATCTATTGGCAGTTAAAGCATGCGGGCCAGTTGAAGTTCACCTGGTAGAATCTTGCAAAGGTAGCTGTCAATGGCTTCGAAAGCCTTGGGGAATCCTCTTTATTTTCACTATTTCTTAAGGAATCTGCTTAGCTGGACTTAGTTGGTCACCCATTGGAGCACGTGTTTGGGTTAGATCCACCTCACGCTGAGAATGAGTTCTACAGACACCTGAGCTGGTTGTGTGGAATGGATTTAGAAGAGGAGGGGAGGTGTTTTGGGGGTGCAGTTCATCTTTTGTATTTTAGAATTCTGTGTTAAGATGAGAGAATTTGCCATACCATCTGAAGGTAACATGAACTTATATTTAAAATCTCAGCAAGTGAAAATGTGACAGGATATCTTGCAAGCTCTTTAAAACATGAATTTTTCTGTCATAGCTAGTTCTAGTCATGTCAGATAACTTAATGCAAGGCTGTAGGTCATTGAGAGTAGCATCTCTTCCTATCCATTGACAAAGCAATTAGTCAGTAGGTTTAATATGAAATCAAATCCTGTGGAATAAATTTCTAACAGACTTTTACAAATAATAGTGGTTTTACAGCATGATAGACTTTTGTTTTTATTTGTATCTCCTTAATACGGCATTTTTAAGTTAAGATTTCATGTATGTGCTGGATTAGTAATTCTGTAGTATCGGGTATGGAATTAAACTCCACAAAATGCTAATCCTCTACCTTTTGTGGTCTGTAGATAAAGATACAGGGGAACTTCTTCTGAAAAACGCCTCTCAAGAACACTCTGGTACATACAACTGTGTGGCCTCAAACAGAGTTGGCACGGATGAATGTTCTGTTCAGCTGAACGTCACCCCTCGTAAGTGTTTGCTGTGTAATGGTCACGTAGTGTTCTGTGTATGAAAACCGAGCAGTCTTTTTTCTCTAAACTCAAATCCAAAACTCTGTAACTGGTGGGTGCTAATTCCAGTCTTATTATTGTTTTAAATGAGTGTGATTGAGCATCTCTCTGGTTCGGTGGTGTGCTATTAACGTGGATCATGTGAAACATACTGGGTTTAATGTTAGAAGAAAGTTGGTCTTATAACTTTGACACTTAATAAACAGTATTGTTATTTATCTATGCTAGCTGTAAGTACAGCTGGTATAATTGCTGGAGCTATTATAGGAACTCTGCTGGGTCTTTCTGTACTGACTTTTATCATCTTCTGTTGCTGTAAGAAGCACAGAGAGAAGAAATACGAGAAAGAAGTACATCATGATATCAGGTAACAACATGTCTCTGGTTTCTGAGCAGTATTATTGGAAGATTAACTTTTAAATGTGTATTTCTGCAAGTAAGATACTTAACAGTTGAGATTTGTCTTAATCTGGAAAGCTTATTAACATGCTAACTGTTTGTCAGAGAACTTTTTGTAGTCATGTCTACTTTCAGTAGACATTCTGAAGGCAATCAATACTTGAATTTTTTGTTACTGTAAAGGAAGACGTAAAGATTTTTTTGGCTACTGCATCAGAATAGAAAGAAGCAAACCGAATGCTTGTTCTGTAAGCTCCCACATAGTAATGGTGACTGAAATCTTGTTCTGCAACTCCTTTTTGTTCGTTTCAGAGAAGATGTTCCACCTCCAAAAAGCCGCAGTTCAACAGCTCGCAGCTACATCGGCAGCAATCGTTCTTCTCTGGGTTCAATGTCTCCCTCAAATATGGAAGGATATACCAAAACTCCATACAGCCAAGTCCCAAGTGAAGACTTTGAACGTGCTCCTGGTCAAACCCCAACCTTTGCACCTTCAAAGGTAGCTGCACCTAATTTAAGTAGAATGGGAGCTGTTCCTGTGATGATTCCAGCACAAAGCAAAGATGGGTCAATAGTATAAAATATTATTAATTTAAAAGCTGTTTTTTTTAAAGTGTTCATTGTAAGTATTAGAGAAAACTATGGTGTTCCATCCCTCGTTTAAACACTGGCATGAAATTTTCCTTGAAGCAAATGAACAAATTAGTTTGAAAAGCCACCAATTCTCAGATTTAATTTTAAACTTATTAGTATATGACAGTTGAACTATTGGCTAAAAGCATTAAAGTTCCTGAATAAATATTGGACACTGAAGGTATTTGGACCTGTGGTAGGTTGCTAAAGATACACTGACACTGTCAGCTAATGCACAGTTCTGAATGTGTAACAGTGAGACAAATGAGAATTAACAGAAGTGTTTCATGTGTAGACCATGGAGTTTCTCAGAGTTCTTGTAACTTTATCCTCAGTTAGTAGTTGAACTTGATACTGAACTCTGATGTAGTTGCATGGGGCTGAAATACTGAGGATGACTTTGAATTCTGTTCATATTTACGTGGTTCTTTGATCTGATAATGTTTGTTTGGAGCACTTGAGCTCTTATTTCAGGGGCAGCCAGTTATTTAATTGATTCAATTAGTTTAATTAATCTACTCTGAATTTAAAATGTCAGTGGGTGGAAGTGTGACAGGAGACTTTGCAAGCTCTTTGAAACATGAATTTTTCTGTAATAACTAGTTCTAGTCATGTCGACTTAATACTTACGTTATCTGATGCAAGGGGTCCTGTCAGGTTGTTGGTGACGGTACCTAAGCTTTAAGATCTATAAATCAACTCTTACTGTCGCAGTAAGAATGGATTACGTATCTTTATGCAGGTCTTCAAGTTAATTGTACTTTGCATTTTCCAACGCCTGTTTAGATACTAAGGCAGTGCTCTTATTTTTTTTCCAAACCAATTACCTAGAAGCTCCATGGGGATTTAATGAGAGCTATTAAGCTGTTAAGTAACTGGTATTGGATATCTGTCCTCTAACATCACTGTGGAAACAACTTTTCCCTTACACATGTAAGCAGTAGTCTGCCTTTACTCAAGATGCTAATGTCTTCCTGTATGAATTGCAAGAAGTTAAAAGCTCATTTCTCCTTGCCTCTTCAACAGCCCTAAATATTCTGAACCAACGTTCAGACTTTTTAAGAGCAAGAGTTTTGTGCAGCTGAGAGGAAATAGTTATTCAGAATCGTGTGTACAAATCTCGTGTTTCAAAATGGAAAGCGCTTCTTCCCAATTTTGCAAACTTAAAGCAATACAGGAGAAACAGAACAACTCTTTCTCTTACTTCCACATGTATTTAGGACTTCCGATAGCTTCTGGTAACCGATATTACGTACCTGTGAAAGCTTCGTGCAGCTTGAATCTTCCTTCCTGTTTTCTGCCTTCTTCATCCTGTGCTAGGGGGCAGGTGGGAGAGAGTCCCTTCAGCTTATCCTAGCGATAGATGTTGAACCGCAAGGTGTTTTGGAAAACTCTAAAAGCATATAGTTTGTGGCACTGATGTTGGTGAAGGAAATATCTGAATAGCCTGTTGAAAGATGTTAGGGTTGTTTGCGTGTAGCAACAGTGCGAGAGAAAACGTTTCCCCAAACTTCTAGGTTTAGTGTCTGCTTTTTTTGTAGCTGCCTATAGTTCTGTGATGAATTCTTCAGCTTACTACTAAATGTTTGTCCTGTCTGTCATTAGGTGCACAATCCCTGGCTGGCACTACTAATGTAAAGAAATTTCCCTGCCCATGGCAGGGTGGTTGGTAAAAGGTCATCTTCCAACCCCAACCATTTTATAATGCTAACATACCCTTTATCCTGAATTTAGAAACTTGAATAGCTATTAGGTATTCTAGAGTTAGTTTTACACATTTGGGACATTTTTAGATTGTAAACTGATACTGTTAGAGATCAGATTTTTTATCTTTCATGTGTGCCTTGTCAATAAACTTTGCCTGATTGTAACTTCAGTTTTTATGAAATTTCTGGTGCCTAAACATACTGTTTGAACAGGTGCTTAGATGATGGTACAGTTCTTAAAACATGACACTGTGATCTGATTTCTTGATTCTTATGTACTATTTATACCTCTTCATGCCTACTTTTGGATGTGACTTCAGTGTCTCTCTCTGTATTCTTCTGTATTTCAAAATGTTACTCCTTCAATTGCTAATTATGATTTAAGTGTGTATATTCCTGAAAACTGTTCAGTTGTTGTACCAATGAGGTGGATGATTGACTTTTATTTGTGTGGTAAATAATAGGTTTAGTAAATGTGCCAAACATAGCTTCTGAAGAACAATAGATGAGGAGACATCTTCTTGCATCCAATTATTGTGACAGAAGAGGCTTCCAAGATGTTAATCGTACACTGATTGTTTACCTTGAAACTAAGGCCTTCCTTAATTGAAACGGTATATTATAAATACGAATTGAGTACAAAACTAAGCTGAATCACAGACTGGGAGAGAGAGCTATAAACCTAAGCAACCAGGCAGCAAACCTACTAAATTTGGTTCTTAGCCATCTGTGGTCATGTGTGTTTTTCGGTGGGTTTTGTTTTGTTTTCTTTTGTTTGTTTTGTTTTGGTTTGGTTTTTTTTGGTTTGGCCTGAGACCCTGTACTTAGTCAGTTAAGCCCCTAGGACACTCAGAACCAGAAACCTATCTCAGTAAAGCGCACAGAGCTGAGTTTACACACACTTGATGCTCTGTCAGCTTGTGCAAAATAATAAATGGACAGAAGGACAGCGTGATGTGCCCTCAGAGCCTGGCTGTTAGGCTTAGCAGCCTTGACAGTGTCTGTCTATTTATGTAATTGCATGGAAAAAGAGGAGAAATCGAATCTGACATAGTCCTTATCTGAAATAAAGAACCCCTGACTTGGGGTAAACTTGGCCTCAAGTTGCTATCATCATGCCTTTTTGGATGGATAGAACACTACTATGAGAACATAATACTGCTATTATAAATTATAAATTATTTCTTTTGTCACTGGGTTGTTCACTTACACTGGATTATGATTCTCAAAAACAGCTAGTGTAGTCTAACAATGATTTCTAGCTGTGTAGGAGATGAACTGGTAAAACACGTGAGGTGTCCAATCTTACAGATAGCTCTGCTAACAGAACACTTTTAGGAAGTAATGGCAGCTGATGTACCAGTTAGGAGGTGGCATTTTTAATGTCTAATTTGATTAAAAAAGAAAAAGAGGGGGAGGGGGTAGGGAGGGTGGTACCATTGTGTAAATACTCTTAAGTGAGCTCAAGAAACCTCTAGTTAATGTCATGACTGTAAACTTACCTGTTGAGGACTACTATATATAGAAAGAAACCCCTCAATTTTAGCATGGTGTGAATAAAGTGTTAGACTTGTAATACTGTAGAGGTTCTGTAACACTTGTCCATACAGTTCAAACATTTTCATAAACTTCCTGCAGTGGGTATTTAAAGATAATTGTGTGAAACTTCCTTCCCTGGAGAATGAATACTTCTTCCAAAACTGTGTAGTGCACAGAAATGCCTTGTTGGAGGGGTAAAACATGAGTTTTGAGAGAAATGTACATTGCATACGTCTTTATTGACTCTGGATAGTTGCATTCATATTAGATGTATGCTTCCTGCTTAATAGTGCAAGTAAGACTTAATTGCAAGTTTTTTCTGTAATGCTGAATATTGTATATTACTGGTTTCCATGACAAGCTTTTAGTTTTGTTCTGAGCAGTGTATATTCTGGATCACTTTAGGTCTCTGTTCCAGTCTAAAGACATTAAGCTGTTTGTGTCACTTAAACCTTGTTTTATACACTTGATAGGTGCTTTATGGGACCCTTTGGTTATTGGTCCTCTAGCACTGAGGCACAGCTCAGTTGAAATCGGAGCAATAAAACTTCCTGGAATCCCAGATGTTACGATGTTACGTTACACTTCTCATGCACAAAGCATGGACTTTGAATATTGATATGAATTTCAGTATGAGGTTTTCTATTCACACTTTTGGGGGAATGGTAATTTAAAATACGAGTATTGTGAGTGAATTTGTAAAAAAAAACAAAAAAAAAATTCGAAACTTTAAGATGCTGTAGTTCCATGACAGACTTGTGTACTTTTTGAAATAAAACTGTTGGAGAAAACAGTAGTCTGTCTTTTATTTTAAAGCAGCACTTGTGTATGGCTTCAGCTTTCTCTTTTATGTAATTGGAAGTGAACTAATAAATATGGCTGTGTATACCCTGCTGGCATTAATCATTTTATTTGCTTCTTTCCCTCCCCCATTAATTCCTAAGAGAACTAAAACTTTACATTTTTGTAACATGCACTTTCTGATATCTAAGTGTAGATATCAATAGTCATTCTGAAACATAAGGCTGGAAAGGAACTTTAGATTACATTTCATCCCTCTTTATTTTCAGTAGAACAAAAAAATCCTGAACCTAATTATTTTTTTGACTTTTAAAGTTCAAAAAAGCAGGTTTGCAGCACTCAAAGCATGGTGATAAATTGCTCAGTTTTATGTTGTCAGTTAATGTGCACCTTTTTCAATTCAAAGGAAGCTGACTTGGCATACTCTGCACCCCTTGGCTTTGCAAACCAACTGATTATTTTCCTTGTCATTTTACCTGAGATTAATGTGATTTCTCCTGTGTTGTCTTGGCCACATACTTAGTTTTAGGAAGCAAAGTCCAGCATGAGCTCTGTTTGCATTAATGACATGTTTAATGTTCATATCATTGGAGATATAATTAGCTGGCATTTGCTCATAGTGTAGGCATGTTTATGTTATAATGCATGCATATCTTCATATTTTAATGTGTGCCTGTGCCATGCCAGATGTTCCAGTCCCTTCTTTCTGTGCAAATAAACCCCCCGATGCATGTGTGTACAAGCATATGAAGTACTGGTGGGAAAACTTTCAGTTTTTTTTCTACTTCAAATTAAGAATCATGCTTAAATACAAAAGGAAACCCTAATAAAAACGAACGTTTGAATTCGTCTCTTTTTGTACAGTTGTAAGAAACTTTCCCTAAACTTTTTACCATCGACGTCAAGACTTAGGGTGGAAGTCTTGAACTTAAGGTGGCAGTTTTGTCACAGATGGCTCTTGCATGCCTCAGCTGCTCCAGGTTTGTTTTTTTGGTTTTTTTTGGAGAGTAGGTGACCGTGAACCAGAAGCTGAGTACCTCCAGCTTCTCTGTGAAATTCCAATAAACCATCTTGAGCTTTCCTGAGTGTCCTGAAAGAACAGAGGGCACTCATCACATGGTAGTTCTACAGAACTTTTGTGGTCCTGCTGTATGTATTAGACAATGCCTTGGATAGAGTTTCTTAAAGTCTGTCTGGTTGTAAGTCTGTCTGGTTGTTTGCTTGTTTCTCGGAACATCTTTGTCCTTTGAGCTTACTATCTCAAAAATTTACATTTTGGGTGGAGAAACTTTGTTTATAATGCTGAAAGGCTGTTTTAGAAAGCAGTTCATGACAGCATCTTAGCCTTATTTTCTGTCTGTAAAAGTCATAAAACAAAAGAGTTTGTAAGACAAACAGTGGATTAAGAAGCAAAGGCGAGAGTAGGATGAAAAAAAGCTATAAATGTTGCCTACCTTTCCAAATCTCAGATTAATCTAAAACTACCTTTCACTTGTGTGTGTGACTGTAGGTGGCTGCTCACAACATGAAGACTTGCAGCTTAGTATAAAAATAACAAGTCGACTTGAGTTACGGTAATTTTGTTGCTCTTTTAATTTGCTTTAGGCTTTTTGCAGAATGGTGCAGGCTCAGCTTATCAGGGGAAGAGTATGAACCTTTAATTTTTTGAAATAACTACTCTGGCAGAAAACTGGCCTGGAGGATTGTGCCGTCTCTGCTTCTGACTTCCATTCAAAGTCAAGTTTCTGAAAACAGGGGTCCTTTAAGGATCTTTTGATTTTCATATTGTTATGAGTCAGTGTCACACTTGTAAGCTGGCATTTGAAGACTTCAGCTTTCAGCTGTTGAAGTACTTACTGGTCAGGTTGCTTGGAATATGGAAGGTCAGTAGCATGTAGTGGCAGCAGGTGCTGTCTGGGTCCTCATTTTTAGTGGATTAGCACAAGAAATAGGTGGAGGATAAGTGACGGTGTTATTCGGGAAACAAGGAAGTTGTGCACCTCGCACGGGAACCCTCTGTGATGCCAGGGTTGATGGATGGCAGGAGGGGAGCAGCCTTACGGAGAAGTTGAGCGTGTTGGTTACGCAACTGGATTATGTAACAGTTTTAAAAAAGTGGCAATATTAGAAGAGACATTAACATCTGAAAGCACATCATTTTATCTTTGCTTATCTAATTTTTTCTTGGGGGGAAAAAGCCTCCGGAGGCAGCGTTGTCTGCTGGGAAGCGCAGAAAGCTGTGTGATGCATTGACAGTTGTCCCACTTCTCAGGCCTGGATGCTGTGGCTCTGGGAGCTGCAGGCAGGACGAAAGTTGAGTGCTGTACCTGAAGGGCATTGTACTCTCTTTCCTGAAGTATTTTTCCTAATTGCAAAATGGAGAGAGAAAAGCAGTGAGTCTGGGGAGTTTTGTGCTGG
Source organism: Oxyruncus cristatus (assembly GCA_013399855.1). Taxonomy (NCBI): domain Eukaryota; kingdom Metazoa; phylum Chordata; class Aves; order Passeriformes; family Cotingidae; genus Oxyruncus; species Oxyruncus cristatus. Next base: position 1,224,031 of record VXAY01002459.1, on the reverse strand, counting down.
GGATGTGTATTCTGGAAGCACGCACAAACTTTCTGACTTGTTGGAGCCTTTCCCTTACTCTGGTTTCTCAGCAACATCTGATTTAGGGGTTTTCAGAGTCTGCAAAACTTTTTTGCATTTAGAGTTGCTCATATAGCCAGCATACCTTCATTATTTGAATTGCAGAGCCTTGTACTCTTCCTACTATGCATAATTTCTGCATATGATGTGTTTGGTTATATTATTACCAACAGTACTGTATAAGGAAACAGAAGAAACTGTTCAGACTCCTGAACACCCCAGACTTGGTGCTCAGGGCACAAACATCTCCTGTCACTCAGATTAGGTAGCAGGAATATACAAGTAATTTATAGTACCATTTAAAGTCCATTAAAAAAATTTATAGTACCACTGTTATAATAGCTTCCAGTTTTGTCCATTTTTCAACTTCCGTTCCGCATGAATGGGAACTAAACTTGAGCTCTTGTTTCTTGTTGCCAGTTACTGCTGTACAAGTGAAGTATCACCTTTTTATAGCTTGTGACTTGGCCTGCTCTGGGATTTGTAAGTGTGTTATCCCATACAGGACTCTGAATCTCCCTGCTTCATGTCACTTGTTAATATTTTACCCATGGAACAGCAGTGGGGATTAGTCAGATTTCACGGAAGTTGAAATTGCAGCGAGTGTTTGTTCTCGGTGTTTAAGGTCTCTGATGAGAGCTCTCAGCAGCAGCCACTCGCTGATGACTCGACAGGCAGCTGAGTGGGTGGTGTTTCTAAGAAACTTTGCTCAAGTCAAAACATTTGTGCTGTGCCTTATTAGCTGTAGGAGACCAAGATAAAATTATTTCTTTAGATTTCTGTTTGCCAGTAGTGTAGCTCAGGTGGGAGGGAAACCTGATACCCTTAGACCAGGAATGAAGGCAGACAGTGGTAATACATAAAACAACTGAACTGCTTGTGGCTGCTAGAGAAAGTGCCAACTCTGGGGCACAGCTGGTGGTTTGTGGAACATGTCAAAAAGCTTATGTTGTGGCTGTTAGCACTGCACTTCTTATCCAGATGAATAAAATGCCCTTCCATGTCACTTCCAATCCTGTAACTGTCAAGACCAGAAACAGTTCATCTCAGCTGTAAAATAAAAAATAAAGCTTGCAATTACTTTATTTTCACGTATTCTTTCCTGTTTCTTGTTGGTACGTGAGAAAAATTTAAACTTACTGGAAGGGCACAGCTTGAAATGAGCTGTTCGGTCTTGCCCTGGTTTTGTCCTTGTATTTTGTAATTCAATATGAAGTTCCTTAAGCATTGCGATATCCTTTTTCTTTCACTTGAGTTGTGGTTTGGGTGACCTCTTTAGGTAACCTATTTAATGACCTTGTATCCCTGTTTAAGATGGGAAAACTCACTGCGTTTAAAAACAATGCAAAAAATGTAAAGTGCTGTGGTCTCCTATACTGTCTTCAGCCCACTTGGAAAAAAAACAGTTTATGGTGAAATATGAGTGATTTATATTGAAATCAAGTAACAAATGTTGTGTTCGGGAATTAGGAACATCCCCCATGGCTGATGCCTTGGCAGCCTCTCTCCCCATCTCTCTGTGCCCAAACACAACTGACTGTACTGTGCTTTGCAGTGACTTGCTAAGAAGATGTTTCCCAACAGAAAACTAAGGAACCTTCTTAGGTGCCAGATGGTTATTTTCTTATTGCTTACTCAGGAAATAAATTTAGGTGAGAAAATGATTCTTGTAATCTGCATCAGTAAAGCCTTTTTTTTTTTTTTTAAATAACCTCTAACAAAAAGCTATGAACTGTAGAAATGTACAGCTGAGGTATGATTGTAATTTTTGATAGGTTTATCAGTTGTGGTGAGAAACACTATATATTATCTGTCACACGCTGTCACGCTGATGGAAGTACTTCTATATCCATTTTATTTACCAAAAAAAAAAAAAAAAAAAGTAACCAATGCCTGATTGACCAGTATGGGCCAAAGTTTAGAGTTAGTCATTAAAATGTATTCCTCTGACTGAAGTTGAGGTCACCAACAATGTTTCTTCATTTGCAGCTCTTTTGGCGGGGGGGAGGCAGGGAAGGGTGAATCCTCAGACAAATTATAATTGTGCCTGTTCTTTTAGGAGCAAGACAGTGAAAACTGTGATTCTTGTACAGCCACAGTTCTGATCATGCCAGACTTCCATGCTTGCAAGGCATCAAAGTTCTAAACATAAATTATATGTCTTTAAAATGGCTGTGTTGCTACTTGAAGTATTTTAGGCGTATTATTTTAAATATGATATATGCATATCTGAACTGGGTGGGCAGGCAGGAATCTCAGGCACCCCACTAAAATCCTTTATTCCTAGATGAAAGGGCTGGAAGGAGGGTTAGAAGAGCCTTTATGCTCAACAGTGCTTTTTGTTGCCTGTTAGAAGTCAACATAATTTCCCTGCCCCTGGTGTTACCTGAGCAAGCTGGGATTTTAATCAGCCTTCCTAGTGGAGCATCCAACGTGACAGCGAGAATTGGGTCGTTACGTTACACACGTGAATTTTATTCTGACGACGTCTCAGGTCTGTGCCAGCTGTATTAGCTGGTTAATTTGTGGCTGGCTGTATGGTTTGTACATGGGGGGAAATTGCTGAACGTGCAAGGAAGCTGAGGACACCCTTAGTGCTTGACATGGCTAACAGAAGCTCACTCACCAGCAATTAAAGCAATCACCAAAGAATCCCAAGGCAGAGGAGTCCAATTAACGAAGTAGAGGATTAGGCTTGATGACCTGGCTCTGTCGTGATTTAGCTGTGTGATTTTTATTAATGTTAAGATTTTCTCCTTGTTAATTGTCTTCCATAGCTGTTAGAGTGGAAATAGTTCTGTTGACTCTTGGTGACTTTTGGAACTAGAGTTTCCCATCACAGTGTCATTTTTTTTAAGTTATCCTTGGCAAATCTTTTCAGTCTTCCCCAGATGCCCATCTTAATGCTTATTTTCATCTCTTTCATAGTCTTAGAAAACTTTGAAATAAATGTGTTTAAAGTTAGTTATCTTGGTCAGACCATCTGTGGTTGTCTCTGTCTGAGTGCTGCTTGCTGGTTTTTAATTCTGCCCTGGCAACAGTCACTTTTCCAGTACTTACAGCACTCCTTGGGTATTTCAAGCTGTAGTAAAAATAATAGTAGGGCGGATCTCATTATGCAGCCTTTTGAGGGTGAAAGATCTCCCAAAGCCCATTTCCAGTGCTTTCCCTCCAGAGCTTTGGTCAGAGATCCCAGCTTGCATGCCTGCTTGGCATCAGCTCGGAATGAAGCAGCTTCCCTCTGTTCCCACTCCGTAGCGTGTAGGACAAAATGTTCACCTGGGCTGGTGTCCTGATCACTCTGCTGGGCCACTTCATGCGCCCTGACCACCCTTTCCCTGCTGCTCACTGCGAGTGACTTGGAAGGTATTCTCAGAGTAGGGTAATGGAAACACAGAATCAAGGCGTGTTATTTCTGTGATTCTGTGATTTTCCTTCATCATTGCTGATATTGGAGGTATCTAACCATGTATGCTTACTTACTCTGCCAGGCTGAGATACACACAGAGGGATGGAAAGCTCCTTCCTGGCATCATTGGCCTTGTCAGCAACAAATTACTCTGTGTTTGGTGTTCTGCACAACTTCCCTCTGCCTACAGCTTCCCACTTAAATTGGTGCCTGACCTTCTTCTTTCTGTCACATGCTGCCTTTTTGTTTCTGACTGCGGGATGGATTTCACTACTGAAGCCACACGGAGTCTTAGACAGGTTCTCCCTTATTTCTGAGTATGGTATGTTGCTATTGATCATGCTTTTGGCGGGGGTTGTTCCTTCTACTGTCCTTTTCTGTCACATTTTTTTGTTCCTAACCATTTTCACTGACTTGCCTCTGCTTTAGGCATTAGGCACTTGAAACTACATTACATAGAGTGTGTTTGAAACCAGCCCCTATTTTTCCAGCCTAAACGTAATGGGGTTATGATTGCAAGTACCTGGGCAGACAGTAGTTTCTTATTAACTTACAGTTTTCCTTGCACGATCCAAAGGACTTACCACATCTTGTTTATAAGTTACAACACTGGGGGGTGGATTTTAATTTTTTTTATTATTATTTATTTATTCTTTATCACAGCTGCATGAATAGCCTGTAGCTGCATGCAAGGGTTCACTTGCCAGAAATTTTTTTTCTTTTTTGGTTTTGTTTTGGTTTTTTTTTTTTTTTTTAATTTTCATTGCTGGAGATTTACTTAGATGAGGAGGAAAGGAAAAGAAGATCAAGACTGAAACTATCAGGGCAGCACAGGCAAAGCAGGACAGATTATGCTGTATTTGTTCCATTTTGCCTTCCTAGCTCATTTAAGTATCAGATTTTAAAAAGCATTTGCCTTTATAATCGACTGGATTGTGAAAAGCTCTCCCGCCACCCCAGCTCATCTGGGTGCCACGCAGCAGAATTTTCTCCATAAGCAAGGTGTGTTAATTGTCTCTTGACTCATTCATGGAAGGGAGCAAAGAGGATCTGCTTGATGGAGACACATTATTACATGAACCCCTACCTGCCTTATCCCTGAGAAAAGCTGGATTTACAAACATTTTGGTGTGTAAGAGCGCTGTTTCTTCAGGCTTTTCCAGTAGAATGGGAAGAGATGAACTGTGTGGGGAGCAGCCAAATATTTATTTAGAAAGCATATGTTTGCTAATTATTAACTTATCTGTTTGACGGCTTTTAATGCGAGAGGTGGGAAATAGGGGTGTTGTGTTATCCGTGGTGCAAAGACAGGAACACAGACAGAAAGGACACTTCACACCTCAGCATCAGTGCCAATTAATGCACCTCTTAGTGTTCCTTAAAAGATTAATTACATAAGAAATAGCCAGAATAAAGTTGTGGAACAGGTTCTCATGCCAGGTAATAGCCTTAAATCAAAAGAAGCCAAAGGTCCTGGTTTCATGCCAAGCAGTCCTTGGTACTGAATTCCAGTTACGCTTCCAAGCAAGGCTTTGGGAAGGGACTCTGTTAATTTTACTGTCGCGTGCAACTGGAAGATTTTATTTGATGTGTAATTCTAATTGCAGTGTGACAGTGTGCAAGGAAGAAAGTGAGATGTTGCAGAGAGGTAGCCTGAGTCACTTGTTTTAATTACTGGCCTTATGGAGAAACTATTGCGGCATCGAGGCATGTTTTAAAAATCTGTGAGGACTGGTATAATTACACAGAGGCCTGTAATAAGCTGAAATGGGGGAGTAAGAAAATGAGATGTTTCCAGTAAATGCATTGCATCCATATCCATTTGTGGATTATTAATTAGGAAGAGTTGTCCTCTGGTGGAATACCATATTTGCAGATTTAATAATGGTGACTCTCAGCAGCAATTGAGCACAGGCAGCACGTAGAAAGGGCATTTTGGGGCTTGGAGTGGTGGCAAAAATGCTGAGTTATCACTTTTCTTACAGTCTTAGAAGATAAAGTCAAAGAGTTCACAGAGCTGATAAAGAACTGTAACTGGAAAAAAGAATTATTTATTATCTTTGTGCAGCAAAAAGGTATAAAAATAATCAGGGAACTAGAACTGACTTCTGAGGAAATGGTGAAACAAGCCAGTATGCAGATTTGGATGAGTCACTGGATTCTTTAAGAAAACAGTGTTTGTAACAGTAAACAACAAAAATGTGTGGTTCTTTGATAATTCAGGTTACTGGTATGCAATTGAGGAAAGAGACACCTTAGCAGATGTTGACAGGTACTTCAGAAATGCACTGTGGTAGGCATGCACTGGGAAATCCACGAGGATTGTTAAATAACCCATGTGAAGATACTGAAATTCTGCTATCAAGTTAAACTTACATTCATTCAGAGTACACTAATAAATGGAGTGTCAGTTTTGCTGCACCACTGCACCAGTTTGCTGTGAGACACTGGTATAAACCCTAATCTGAATGACCACAATTTGGGTGATGATCTGAATAGAGCATTTAATTACTGTATATGCCAGCATCTAGCATCTTGTTAATATAGATTAATGATATTCTTTCTTTTTGTAGTATGACATCGCACACAAGATTGGTGACATAACAGTGGTATAAACATGAAGAAACAGGCATCAGTTTTTGCATGACTTTCCAGTATGGTAAAACTGAAGTACATTATGAAATGAAGTGCAGGGTTTTTTTTACTTGATCTCACTTTAGATTCAAGATTGTTAAGTCGGCTGTATTCAGTTTTGTAAGTACCAAATTTTTTCTTTTTCATGTTTTTGATTCAAAGTTTACAAAGCGACTACCGATTGTTTCTCTTGCTACTTTTGTATTTTGAAAAGTGTGCACTATCAATCCTCTCTGCTCCCCCTCACCCCATTCCTGGAGATGCAAAAAATTGTGAAGTTAACAAAATCAACTCAGGTAGCAGAAATATAGCCTTAAGCAGCGGGGTGTTGAAAGAGGTTGTAATCTGAAATAGAGTAGTTTTGTTTTTTCCTTGCTCTTGGGTCTGCTCATTTGATAGGAAGTGTATTCTCTATTCAATGCTGTAGTGATACCAACAAGATCTTACAACCTGTGTGTGAAATGCGCTATGTTTCAAGATTGTATATATTTTATAACACTTAATAAAATATACTTGAATGTTGCAGTTCACACGCGCTTCAGCATGATCTGTTAATGCAGGTGTTGTGGTAATTCCTGTCTGTACCTCCTTATTCCTCCTGCTCCACAACTTACCATGTGGGAAACCAGAGGGAAGAGGAAGGTGCTCACGAAACCAGGCTGGTTACGGGGTCCTTGTTGCCTGCTGCGATGTGGAGACTTTGGGTATTGATTTCGTAATGAAAATATTAATCTACCTAACCACTTAAGGATGAGACCACTGTAAACTGATCTAGTGGATGGAACTTAATAAATTAATTTTTGGAGCCTGGCACCCTGCTGGTACTTGGGGCATTTTTGGTAACTCGTTACCTGTCCCAGGCCACATAAATCTGAGCACACTGAAGGAGACCCCAGCATTCAGGCAGTGGCAGTGACCATATGCAAACTCAAACCTGTCTTTGCTCAACTACCTCTTTCTGTGCACTTGAGAAATACTGGGTGTATATGCACGTGATGGTTTTTTACCATTGTAAATATGCAGATACTAATTTAAACCGTAATCCAGTGGTTTGTGTTGTGCTGTGGTCTGAAAGCAACCATATAATCCGTGGTGAAACTGATGGTTATAATGCCGAAAAATATGTTACTTATTAAATGATTTTTGCTTCTGTTTTTGAGAGTAGCCTGTCTGATTCCAGTATGCACTCAAACTCGGATGCTTCCGAGCAAAAGTTCCATTAAGTAGTTTTGTCACTATGAAAAGTCAAGTCAAACCATCTGAGAAAATGGGAATATCTTCATGAGAAAAATGAAAGCATGGAGTGTTTCTAAATATCAGAGGTTTAAGAAGCCAATTAAAAAAAAAAAAATCATTGCAAATCTGACTTAAGTGCAGTGTTATGATTTCAGAAAAGATACTTTGCCTTTAAGAAGCGCTTGCTTCTGTGCCAGAACACTGCATTCCTCACTCTCTCCTTTGATTCCGTGCTGCCTAAACTTGTCTGTGAATCAATCTGGCAAGTAATTAATCAGGGTAAAATCCCATTGGGATCAGCATGAAAGTTGCCTTCTCAAGAAGCAGCAACTGCCTGTTTAGTGATTGTTCTGTAATGTAATGATTTATAGACAGAACTTAACCTACCTTTTTTGCTACAGTATGCTCCATATAAGATAAGAGTCTTTCCCCCTCCTCAATAATCGCCATCATCTAAGTGCTTAATTGATGGTATTTTAGGAAGGTAGGAGAAAGGAAGGAATAACTGTACGAGCTTATAGTTTTCTTTAAAAAATGAATTTTTTAGAACTTTTTTTTTTTTTTCAGAAAAATCTGAAAAACTTGATGCACCAAAGTATCTTCTTAAAGGAATAAGTGAAATAAACTTTTTTGTACTTAAATTCCTACCTAAATTAATTTAATAGGTATATATTTTAAGTAAAGAAGAACGTACATTGGTGTTATTGAAATTAAATGTGTGTCTGTTTTGCAGAGAAATTTCCTTTTTTTTTTTTTTATTCTCCCAAGAAACTTTTAACTGTACAACTTCCTTGTTCACCTCTCTAAGGAGTTGCTTGGCTAATCTCCATATTCTTACCAGATGTCCAGGGACCAACACTGAGTGTTTTGAAAGTTATTTTGTGTTGGGCATTTAGTCCAGAAGTCTACCATGGTGAGGTCACCAAGGAAGTGTTATGTTAACTTTATGTTTCTGTGGTGTAAGCAGGATACAAGTTTGAAGCTTGCCTGATGCCACACAGAAAGTGTGAAGATTAATTCTCATCCCCAGTCTGCTCTCTGCCACCTTTCTCAGACTTGGAAGATGCAATAATGAAGCCTGAATGTCTTGCCTTTTGCAGGTTATCATGACCAGGTGGCTGTTTAGGACTGATTGTAGATGTCAGGGGGCATTTTTACGTGGTATAGATGAATTTTTCCACCATCTATCCTTTGTAATACAGTGAACAGCTTGGTCGTACATGGTCAGCAGGTGGAAAACTCCCTGACTCTCGTGCCAGTGCTATTAAATAAGAAAAAGTAGTGCATTTCACGTACTTTACTTCTTGCCAGGGCTTGCTTGTTACAAGCACGTGTTTGTTTGGTAGCTGAGCTCTTGTCCACACCCAAAAAAATCTGATGTTTTATATGCAGGTTAGCTGGCCTGGACCGGGAGAGTCAGACCAACCTAAATGTTGCCTGTGGCAGCCTGTATCTTGGCTGCAAAGCAGATAAACTAACTCATGCTTTCCAACCCATCCCTGCAAATGATACTTCATCCATTTAGTTCAGACCACTTCAGTTTCGTTTCTCCAAAAGCCATTATAATTACGTGTGTCTGAGGAGCAGCGCCGTGCTCGGCCGTTCCCACGCTTACCCAGACCTTCTCTGTGGTGAACAAGCCTTGCAGTCATGCAGACCTGTAGGTTTGAGGTAGGCTTTGGAAAACGTATGTTGGAAGCTGTTCCTGAGGTTGCTTCTGTGGGCCTCGGTGATGTCTCTCTGGGATTTAGGGCGAGCCAGGGAGTTCACCGGATCAGCTTTACCATGGTCGAGGGGCTGATTGGGGTTCAAACGTTGCCCTGCAGGCAGTGCGGTTGCAACAGGCTCAGAAATGGGAGAATCGATGCCAGTGCAAGGCAATTTCACGTTGCTGCAGCTGTAGCCGTGCCTGAATTGGTATCACTGTAAGTAATTGCATAAAATCAAGCAACCTCAAACTGTGACTCCTGTCAGAGGCATATGCACTTTGAACGACAGCGTTCCGCACGCCACAGAAGGATTTGGCCCAGCCTGCCGGGCTCTTGACTTTTCTTTGCTGGCCTTGGGCTGCCTCTTATCTTGTCAGCATAAGCACTGGTGCAGCTGCCGTGAGCCACATCAGAGACACGATACAGTTTAAAATTGCTTACATATGGTGAAGTGTAGTTTGAACTCGGGTGCATTCATCATTGCAGCTGAGCGGCCAGCTGCACTTGTATTTGTGCTGACAACAGGGGAAGGAGGCACTGAGAAAGTGGAAGGAAGGATCAAAGTATGAGTAAAAGGCAGACAACAAACAGGTTTCAGCGAAAAGGGCTCAAGGCACTGAAGTGCCCTGCTCTGAGCTGGGGCTTGTCCCAGGCAAACTCCAGAGGTGCTTTCCAACTTCAGTGCTCTGCAGTCCTGTAAAAAAGGTGCACATAGCCAAATTCTCCCTCCTTTCAAAAAATGGCGATCCTCAGCTGCCGTGTAAAGCTGAAGGTGCCAGAAGGCTACAGACTCCTCAGCTTTTAGCACAGATGTTTGCAGGCACCTCTAACCTCCTACCATGCACAGAAACCCTTTACTCTGAGTAGGATGCACAGCTTGCACTGCATGTGTGTCCCGTTGGCTGCTGCACACATGAACCTTTGGGAGCGTCCATAGGTACTCAAAGTGTGTTCCCAGGGCATCCTGCTCCAGTCAGTGCTGGGACAAAGCACACTGGCAGCTGTTGCCACTTTTAGGACTTAAAGGAGATGGTAGTTGATGATGCTGATGTTGTCATCAACTGTGAGCTTGCAAAAGATGTATGTAGTTATTTCATACGGCTCTGAAGTAATTCCGAGTCTCTCCTTGAGGCATCTTGTGGAACATTCACGTGGGCAAATCACCTTTGGCTTCAGCAGATGGGTCACTGGCACTGCAGTTCTCTTTGCAGGCTCCAGGTCTCCTGTGTTACTGACAAAATACAGATGGGTCAAATACAAACAGAGAGGAATAGCTTACCTCAATCTCAGCTCCAGTAATGTGGAAGGTAAAGAGGGAAACCATTACTTGAAAGGAAACCACAGCATCCTTTCACTGCGATTTGATGCCACATTCAAAGATTGCTTGCTGAAATCTGCACGCTGGAGACCCAGCTCACTGGATTTTAACAAGGCATAGCTACAGCTTTAGTGTGGTTCATTCCAGTTCATTTGTATGCCTCATATGATTTCCATTGTTTACAGGAAAATGCGATACATTAAGAATCTCAAGCAATTTTGAATCACTTATATAATATAATGCAGGCTGCGCTGATGTTCAGGAGGCAGCTAGACATGAGCAGGAGCCTGAGCTGACACTGAATATGCAAAATTATAATTAATACATTAATTATGAATATCACAAAATAAACCATGAAAGTTTTGTCCAACAAAAATATAGTAATGGAATTACTGCCTCTTTCATTAATGCTGGGTCATTCTCCATTTTGCTGTCTCTGAGTATCTAACTCGCCAACGTTTTCTCTCTGTCCTCATGATTAAGTCATCATTCACTCAACAAGAATTTGCTGTCCTTACAGAAAAATCATGTTCCCTTCACATATGTTTTTCTCAGCTTTGAACCCTTTTCCATGCAGTCCTCTTACCAGAAATCAAACTTTTCCAGAGGCTCCAATAGTCCTACTTCTGAGGCTAACAGAAAAGAAGGTGATAATTCTAATAACATCTCACGCCATGCACTTACATGGAAACAAGGTGCATACAAGCCTTACTGGACTCCTCAAAGGAGTGAATCGCTGAAACTGGGAAAGGAAATACTAATACACCAAAGCCTCTCCTATGACAGACAAAAAAGTTTCGTACCTTCAAATTTTTCTATATGGTTTTATAATTTAAATTGGGAACTAGACATTTCTGTCATGAATGTGCTTAGAAGTAGATAAGCTAGTTTCAAACCTTAGAGCAAAATTTGACTAGGCTAACTGTCTTTAAGCACTGCCAGTCATAATCCCTGTGCATGCCAAGTGTTGGTCCATAGCAGCCATGCCCTGGATTAGCCAAAGCACAGACCCAATGCCCTGAAGTTCGCAGTGCTGGCTGCCATCCCGGGTGGTTTTATTCCCAGAGGTGAAGGTGAGGTGGCTTGAGAGCTTTTGGGCTCTCTGGAAACCAGAGCTGAGGGACTTCTTTCCTCTCTTTTTCTTTTGCCTCTCTCCCAAATCAAAATTTTGGTCTTTTATGAGAAGTTTGAGTTTCCGCGCAGGTCTTAGCCCTTGGTCTTTCACCCTGGACTGTGTGCTGCAGGAGACTGGGGAGATGGGGTGGTTACTTTCAAATACATAGCAGGTGTCCTACATTTTGCTCAAGTTTTTTGTTTTTTTTTTTTTTTTTTTTTTCTTTTCTTAGAGGAATCTTTTGTCATCTCTCAATATCATATTTCACTGAGCAGTGTTAGGCTGTCTGATGGCTGTTTATCGTTCCAGGGCCTCTGCTTGGCTTCAGTGCAATAAGCTAATGAGGATGGATTAAATTAGTTTGGGTAGGCTTTTGCTGGAATTAATTTGATGTGTGTGTGTACAACCTCTACTACGCCAGCAGAAATATCTGACAGCGGAAAGGGTGGGTGAGTAATATCTTCATCTGCTCCATCTAGATACAGAAGAGGAGATGTTATTGGGAAGCACCTGTGTAGAACAAAGGTGTGATAAAGCAACGGGTCTGACTTGATGTCACAAGACAAATTTTAATGACTCTTGTGCAGACCTCTGCAGAGCCTCTCTTAGCCTAGTTTTTGTGGTAATAAGCAATGGAAACGGTAACATAAAAAAAAAAAAATTGTGTTTGTAATATGAAGAGTTGCATGTGGTTTTCTACATAGCTGATAAAAGAAAGTTGCAATCATTATTTATAAAAGTTTTGAGACATGTAAGAAAGAAAATACCTTGATTACTGTGTGCAGTTTTGGGCATCATATTGTATAAAAAAAGACATTAAGCTATTAGAGAGTGTCCAAAGGAGGGCCATGAGGGTGGTGAATGGTCTGGAAGGGAAGCCATATGAGGAGTGGCTGAGGTCACTTGGTCTGTTCAGCGTGGAGGAGACTGAGGGGAGACCTCACTGCAGTTACAACTTCCTTGTGAGGAGATGAGGAAGGGCAGGCACTGATCTCTTCTGGTCTTGTGTGCAGCAGTAGGTCCCAAGGGAATGGCAGAAGCTGAGTCAGGGAAGGCTTAGGTTAGATACCAGGAAAAGGTTTTTCACCCAGAGGGTGTTTGGGTGCTGGAACAGGCTCCCCAGGGCAGTGGTCACAGCACCAAGCCTGCCAGAGTTCAAGAACTGTTTGGACAATGCTCTCAGGTTCACAGTGTGATTTTTGGGGGTGGTGCTGTGCAGGGCCAGGAGCTGGACTTGATGGGTTCCTTCCAAATCAGCATCTTCTGGGATTCTGTGATTATTTCTTTCAGTAAGGTTTTACCTGTTTATTTGATGAGGAATGTGATTTTTTTAGCACATGGTTGCAATGGCAGTCCCCTCATTTCTGAATCCCATTGACCCTTGCATCATAGTCAAGGGCTTAATCACAACTGAGTGGCTTGAATGGACCTCTGGCAGATACTTAGATGCTGTGTGACCTGTTAGAGTGCACACCTGGGCTCAGAGGTCAGCTGAGCACCTTGTTTGAGAGTGCAGCAGTTGTGCTTACTGCACACAGGGGACTAAGAGAGCCAGTATCAACTCACAGCTTCTCTGTCCTTCTGTTGCAAGATAGCCCCCTATGGACAGCCCATGTCCCTGGAGGCACGTGCTCTTCAACCCACTCTATCCAGAGTGCTACTCAACCAAAACTGCAGTCTTGTCTCCTGCAGCACATCCTTATTACTTGTGGAAAGAAGCAAAGCGGTCATCCACAAGGAATCAGTGTGGGACTGCTTCCCCCATGCAGCCCAGGATACACGGATACTTCTAAGGAAAAGAGAAACAAGCAGTGGGTTTCTGATTGCCTGGGGCTGGGGTGAAGCTCACTTCCTAGTGCACTTTGGGATGCTTCGGTTGGTTGTCTTCAAGACAACTGCTATAAAAAGGAATCAAGGTGGACAAGCTGCAGTCTAGGACTGGACCTTTTCCCTCCCTTTCTTAGAAGTTTGCACATAGCCTTGGGACTTGGCAATCTCATCTTCCTTCTGTCTTGTTGATCATGAGCTTTTTGGGGGTCCCAGGAGAGGCAGAAAGGCATCAGGTGGGTGTGCTGGGCTCCTGTGCCATGCACAGCCAGGGACAGCAGTGACATGGGCCAGGAGGGGTATCCCCACGGCATGGGCTCGAGGCTTTTAAATGCCCTCTGGTGTCCGTTTCCTGCAAAATAGGAATCTCCTTTCCCAAACTCCCTGGCTACCACTGTGGGAGATGGAAAACTTACGTTTTCCTTTTTTTTAGTTTTAGTAGCAGGAGAGTGGCTGACAGAGCATGGAGCTCCAGGGAACCAAGGGGATAGTGGGCTTCAGAGCCACTTTCCCTCACTCCTAGGGATCAGGATCCACTCAGGATCAACTCCACTGATCCCTTTAGTTGGAGAATAAGCACAACTGTTATTTGACCTAAAACAGTACTATTACTATTCATAAAATGCACTGTGCACGAGTAAATTCTTGTCTTGTATTACACTATAAAGCCGTATTTTGGCATGTCAGTGAGTTGCCTGAAGCAAGACAATGTATGGAAGAAGATAAACAATATACTGTGTGCTGATATTGGTGGTGGCTTCTCTTCCATTGTGTCCCTCGAATGTTCTGGCTTGGCACTGTGCTTTCATGCAGAAGAATAAGGATTAGGCTTGTCCTGCTGCGAGATGATTCATGTATGGGGAATGTGCATGTTCAGAAGCAGTGAGATTTCAAGAGTGCATCACTGAAGAGAGGCTTGTAATAAAAATCAGCAGTAAACCAATAGCTGAGCAGAGGAAAATGTATTTAATAAAAGGAATTTAAACTAAAGTTGAAATCTGCTAAAGTTGCTTTTCTTCATTCTATTTTTAAAATGCTTTTAGATGTAGGTTGTTCTTTGATTTTAGGTATGATATACATACTGATATATATTAGATATTTTATTTTATGTGTATATATTTTTACAATATGCACTTCTTGAGGTGTTTTTCCAGTTTGGTTACATGATTTTGCTTTAGCACCGTGCCAACACTTACATAATACTAGGGCAGGGCTGGATAAAGCTAATGTAACAGAAACTAGATGTCAAACTGTTATTTCCTTTAACTAAAGTGTGAGAGATGTGAGCTAATATTTAGCAAATTGAAAGTGTTTCTCAACTTTAAACATTCATGCTTTCCCAGAGATGTTAACATAACTCTGTAATTGGCATGAATTCTATCCAGCAATGAGCACTGTCGGAAATGCACTTTATGTTTGTTACTTGTTTTTAGGGCACAGTGGAAATTCACAGGATATAACAAGCTGTGCACTTGAGTGTGGCTGATTTTCTTTCTGTACAATGAATTTAATTCTGATGGGAAAGGGAACATCAAGCTTAACATGTTTCTCAGGAGAAAGCTTTCTCTGAAAGATTTTCAGTGGGACATAAGTGCCCAATTTCCAAACAGCATGTTATGTTAAACAGACACTTTCAGAAAATCTGCATTTGAACTCTCTCCTCTAGAAAAAACAAAAACAAGAACCAAACAGTTCTTCTGCTCAGATTTCAGCTCCTGTCTTCATTGTGAACAACCCAGGCATGACAACACGGTTCTGGTATACAAGCCCTGAAAAATAAGATTTACAAAGCAAAACCACAACGCAGACTGTGGTTGTCTTTAGCTTGTCAGTTCGACTCCTGTCTAAGCAGATGAAAGGCTCCTGCCACTGCAGAACTGCTTGGGAATCTACGTGAAGCTTGTTTATGCTGCTCATTTCGGTTCCCACTGGCCAGGTAACATCACCAGAGGGGCCCTTTCCTCCAGCCACTGCAGATCAGTCGACGTGACTGTGACGAGTGCTGGGCCAGTAAGAACTGGGATTTAGTACTAAAGGAAGAGTGTGACCAAAAGGCATCGTTGACTTCATCACAGCCAACTGCTGCATGCTAGAGAGCCTCCCAGGCCTCCCTGCTGGCCACTTTTCCCCTCTTTACCCTCCTACCTTTCTCTTTTTTTTTAATTTCTCAGTTCAACTTTTCAATTTTTTTCAGTTTTCCCTGTCAAGTTACTTCATTGTTAGAACCAACATAGGCCGTAAGTTTTGGATGCTGCAGATTAAACCCTGTGCCTTGAAACTTGGGCAGGAAATACCATTTAATTTCTTACTGATTTCTGTTGGGGCACATTTTGGGCAGGCAGTGAATCTAAGGGAGATGGGGCTAGAAAAGCACAGCACTTTTTGCTGACTTCCATGCTGATTTAACCCCCCCCTCCCCACCTTTTAATTTTGGTAGAATTGAAAAACAAATCCAAGCCATTATTACTCAGGCAACAAGATGTAGCTAAGAATGAAAATTGGAGCTTCATTAAAAGCAATGCAAAGGGTGTTCCGTGGTTGCCTATGGAATTCTGTGTCGATCAGACCTGGGTGCATTATGAAAACATCCATTTCAGTGAGATTCACTGCAGAAGCAGCTAGGCCTGCGATGGGAAGTGGGTTTGCATTTGTTTGTATGCATTGGAACACTTGCTGTTTGGAAGTTAAGATGTATTTTGGCAGGCATGGAAGAGAGAAATGTGGTTAATAGCCTCTTGCCAATTATCGGTTCTGCTAGATGTATCATACAGCTATCTAAGAAATCTGACAGCCTTCATAAAATCAGCCTCCAGCTAATTAGTAATGCCAGTGTTTTTCAAATGACTGTTAGTATTTATTGCCGTACATCAACCAGAAGTGCGAGTGGGGACCATTACTCTGTGTATTCAGTGGATATGGCAAAGTGCCATAGCCCTGAATCCAAAACTTTCTGAAATCTGAAGATATTTCTGCTCTTTTATCTCCCCTGTACTCCTCTGTTCCCAGGCTGTAGTCTTGATTTATCTTATGGACTCAGTTAATGTTAACTTCTTAATCTATATAACTGATGAGAAAAAGAAACCACATGGCAAAGCTTCCTTCCACAATGACTTATTTTGGTGTTAGGCATTCTTGATTTTGAACTGGCACATACAACTATGAAGAAGGTCCTAGAATCTGCAGTTTTATTTAATTCCTGATACTTGATATTTTTTTCACCGTAGTCTCTAACTGCTGGAATTATTTAATGAAAGGGCAGTTTTGGAGGGGAAATATTTGATTAAGAATGTGAAGCAAGTATAAAAAGTGAAAAAAACCCCAACCCACAACATCTTATGTACAAAACCTACCACACACACATATTCACATGTACAGGAAAACAGCAAGAAACCTGTCCTACCATATAGACCCTGTAGTCTAAATAATAAATACAACACTGTGCTGAGAGATGAAGAAGTGGCCAGATTGTTGTCTTTGTTTTATAGAGGGGGAACCAAGCCAGAAACTGGTTAAGTGAGACACCACAGATCGAAGAGCTGCCCTGCAACAGAAAGATAAACCCAAACCAGGCTTCCTGTATCAAAGTCCAGTGCATTCACCGGGTCAGCATTCTTCCAGCAGTGAGAGCTATAGGAGTAAAGGAGGAGAAAGTATACCTAGGCATTAGTTGAAGAGACTGACAGAATTGTGAGTCATTAGGTAAAAAGAGGAAATGGGAAGCTGGAGGATAGGATAATAGAAAAGCTAAAAGCAAAGCTTTTAATCTATGAACCTTCCCTTCATAGATATTTGAGGTACGACTGCCAAAATAGGATGTTTATTTTAGGTTTATTCCCAGTAGGAGTCTTCATAAAAATGGGTGGATCTTATTTTTTCAGTTTTATTTCATCAGCTGTTGGAAAGGCTGTGCTGTCTCTCAGTTTCCGGAGATCAAAGTGTGGGCAGTGAAAAATAATCTAATCTGCCACTTTGGAATAATCTGCAGCAGCAGGCATTCCCAGTGCAAATCAGAGTGCAAATCAGATGGTGAATCGGTGATCTCAAAAGAGGATTACTTAGGATTAGTTGTCCAGTGAAGCAGGCACTTTGTACAATGCAGCAGACAGCTCCAGTGTGAGCCAACTCATTGCTTGTTTTGTGATTTGTTTTTTTTTTTTTAAAGGACATTAGTTTATCAAGTGGATTCTCATACACTCATTAAGAATATTTTGGCAGCGTTTGTGTCTAGGAGACAGATTATGTGACATACTGCTAAACAACAGAAAATTAAAGGCCAGACCTTCAGGAGAGAGAGGGGGTGTGGTGGGAAGCAGCCCAAGCTGCATTTGGTTGAGAGCAGGTACATGATTTAAACCCTACTTTGAAGATTCTGCCTTGAATGTCCATTTCAGCTTACAGCTTGATTTGTGAGACAGGGAGAAGACAGTGCTGTCTGGCCACAGTTCAGTCCCACTGCTTCTCTACTTTGTCATGTTTTAGTGATGCTTGAATCACAGAATCACAAAATGGCCTGTGTTGGAAGGGACCTTAAAGATCATCTCATTCCAACCCCCCTGCCATGGGCAAGGGCACCTTGCACTAGACCACGTTGCTCAGAGCTCCATCCAACCTGGCCTTGAACATTTCCAGGGATGGAGCAGCCACAATTCCTCCGGCAAACCTAT
This sequence comes from Oxyruncus cristatus, assembly GCA_013399855.1. Classification (NCBI taxonomy): domain Eukaryota; kingdom Metazoa; phylum Chordata; class Aves; order Passeriformes; family Cotingidae; genus Oxyruncus; species Oxyruncus cristatus. The sequence goes on along the minus strand of VXAY01002459.1, from coordinate 1,206,060 downwards.
TCCAGTGCCTCATCACCCTCACAGTAAAGAATTTCTTCCTCACAGCTAATCTAAACCTACTCTCAGTTTGTAGCCATTCCCCCTTGTCCTGTCACTACAGGCCGTTGCAAAAGTCCCTCTCCATCTTCCTGGTAGTCTCCCTTCAGGTACTGAAAGGCTGCAAATATGTCATCCTGAGGCCTTCTCTTTTCCAGGCTGAACAAACCCAGTTTTCTCAGCCTTTCCTCATAGCAGAGGTGCTCCATCCCTCTAAACATCTTGGTGACCTCCTCTGGACTCGCTCCAACAGCTCCATGTCCTTCCTGTGCTGGGACCCCAGAGCTGGAGGCAGCACTGCAGGTGGGGTCTCGCCAGAGCAGAGCAGAGGGGCAGAATCCCCTCCCTCCCCTGCTGCCCACTCTGCTTTGGATGCAGCCCAGGACACGGGGGGTTTCTGGGCTCCCAGTGCACACGGCTGGGTCATGTCCAGCCTCTCACCCACCAGCACCCCCAAGGGCTGCTCTCAGAGAAGAGCTTTATTACCATTTTACTGATAGTATACATTGCTAAATTAATCTGCTTTTCAGTTTAGTAGGACTGTTATAAGTAACAACATGATTAGAAACACCACTTACCCATTTATAAATAGCAACGTCCTGTTTCTTCAGTTTAATGTTTTACTCCATGCCTGTAGCTGTGGGTCACTATTGCACACAATAAATTGGTTTGCTGCCTCCCTGTGGACCTGTGTTCTGGCCATTTATTAATAGAGATAAAACCATTATTGGCTACATTTCCCACCTTAAAACATTGGTTAGCTGGCTTAAGAAGCACTATCTATCCAGAACCAGTCTCTGGGGATTGGAAGAGGAGTGAAGAACAAGAACTCACTTGGACATCATGCACTAAAAGGAGGCAAACTGTGCGTAGTCTGGGTGTGAAATGATGTTTGTTTCAGTATACAGGAAAGCAGTCTTTGTGGGAAAGCTCAAATTTCCTGGGCAATATAAAATCCCTGGGGAAGAAGAGCACAAGTAGCCAGCTCTTATTGTGACAATGGAAATAAACACATGTTAAAGCTTGAGATCCAAGCAGCTTTGTAGTAAGGCAGGTCCAGATTCAGCAGCACTGTTGTCTCTCTGATTAGGCAGTAGTAGCTCCAGAGCATAGTCCCGACCCTTCCACCATGCCTTGACACACCGGGGAGAGAGGTGTGAGCAAGCTAAAATTTCGGGAGTCACTGGTGAAGAGTGAGTTTGCACTATTGTTTCTGTGTTCAGAGCAAGCCTGAACAAGCACTGGGAAGCTTGGTCCCTGCTCCAGACAAAGGCCACAGGTTGTTCTGTCAGAGGTTTCCTCCCCCATGTCAGCAGCTTGCTCTCTCCTTTGGACTCTGCAGCAGGCTAGACGTAAGTGAGAAGAAGAAAATAACACAATCGCTCTCAAAGCTTCTTTTGAAATGGGTGAAAAGGTTGTTTCACTGGTGCCCACTGTCCTAGGTGAGGCACCAGTTTTAGCCATGAACAAAGTAATATGAAAAGTGACAGGGAGACTTACACCTCTAAACTGCTGGGATGGAATGAGGTCAAGTTTGGCAAAGTGCATTACATCAGCTGGAGAAATCCTCCTTTAAAAGACAGCCCTTGCTGGCCACGCCAGATATATGTTCTACTCTGCCTATTCAAGACTGCCCCTGAAAGCCTCTTTATCCACCAGGGATGTGACAAAGACGTTCAGGTGTATTTCTGCAACAAGCAGCAGAAATACCTATTGTCTTTTATGTATATTTGTGATACAGCTCTGTATGCTCTCATTCATCTACAGCATGCTGCTCCTTGAGCATACGAACTCTCCTCTGCCGTAAAGCAAACATCAGAATCTGTCCTTTTAATGAGGAAATGCTTCTTCAAAGACATAGAAAATCAGGCCTGCAAGAATTCATAGGACTATGAGACAGGACCGAAGCTCTTTGGTTGCTTTAGGAGTGTTGCAAGCCCACCAGCATTGTTACTGAGCAGGAATGGCAAAGTTTAGAAGAATAACAAATAAGATTTAATGTTTTTCTCTTTTGTGACAGACTGGCAACCTGTATATGTGTCCATGACAGAGACAGAATCAACACCAGATTTTTATCAAATATATTTGTTTGTCTTAAAATTCCTCCAAGACATGACAAGGTGCTAAAGGCACCTTAATCTTGGCATGTGCAATCATTTGTTATGAAGTAAATAAATTTGCTTATAAAATCTTCCCCGTCCCTGCACATCATTCCAAGATGCCTGGGTACCAGTATAACCCTTACCCTGACCTTAACCCTAACCAAGTGCCTAAGCAAATGTTTCACAGAATCACAGAATGTGCTGAGATGGAGGGGACCCAGAGGGATCATCGAGTCCAACCCTTAGCCCTGCACAGGACCCTCCCCAAGAGTCACACTGTGTGCCTGAGAGCATCGTCCAAGTGCCTCTTGAACTCTCTTTTGTTTGTACCTATGAACGTCTGAAGTTCTGCATGTGATTTTCCAAGTCATATGTTAGTTCATTATAGAGAAAGCAAAATCCAGTCTGTGTATACATATGGATATGTACATATATATATACATACATATAGATATATCTGTACAAAAGACAATGATGTATATAACTACCTACTAGCAATCAGATGAACTTTTGAGCCTTACCCAGACATTTTTGACTCCAATCTCTCCTACCTTCTGTAGATGTACCACTGAAAGGTCCAAACAGGTCAGTGGAATGAGAAGGCAATTCTGTGAAGTCCCTCAGTCACACGATATGGTGAATGGCAAACCTGTGCTGAATACAGATAAATGCCTAATGAGGAGACAGCCATAATATGACTCGCTGTGTGACATCTGATTTTTTTCCCAGTGTTCAAATGTACCTGGGCTGTAGTTGGCAAGCAATTGAATATTACGTGCACGTGCAGAAACAACACAGTCTGTGGCATAGCTTTTGGCTTAGAGACTGAAGGATTCCTTGGTTTCATGTATTTTTGATCTTGTAGAAGATTTTTTTTTTTTTTTTAGAACATATTCCCTAAAAGAAGATGCATAATGATGTTATGTGAAAGGACAGGAAGACATATTGTCTTATAATTTATTGCTAGGTGCCCTAACACTACCCTTATTAAAGATAAATCTTCTACTGATGTGAACTGTACTCAGGGAAATCAGCAGCAATTTGTGCAAGCTGTGGCTGTCTCTGTCCCCCTTCCTTCTCAGGGCATTAACTTGTTATGTTTCCACTTTGGAAGTAGCAAGTGAATTCAGAGCGATAGCTGCTCAGTCAGGGCAACGTATAGGAATTGGATTTGAACATAAGCATGTTTGTTCCAAGCTTTCCCCTGTGGCTCAAAAGGCAACCAGCTTATATTTTGCTGTGGTAAGAAATTGTTCCTGTGAGAATAAGTAAATCATTAAAACCTGGGGTAGTTTCTGTTTCCTGAGCTCCTGGATGTGTTTGGGCTTAGCGATATGAACGAAGCAGTCATAAATGCCAATACGTGGGAATTTTCTGACCTCACAGCTTTAGATACAGTTTCCTGTTCACCGTCTGCACTCTGTCTTATCCCAAGTGTGTGCTGCTCTGTTCAAACAGGACGATGCCTCGTGGTCTGTTTCCTCCAGCTCTGTCACTAATGCTGGTGCACCTTGGGGTGGGTTCCTCAGGTAAGGGAGTGACAAGCACTGGGCTGGTCAGAGTGCCTGGAAGGGGCGGGAAGGAAAAGTGCAACTACTGAAATGTGCCACTAGAGAGAGCTTTTGTCCTGCTGACATGCTTAGGGACGCTGCACACAGCTGTACTGCAGCTCCTGGCTCCCGGCGGAAGTTTTTCGAAGTGTTAAATTGTTCCTCTGTAGGGATCAGGAGGAGAGTAAGAATCGAGATTCGCAGCACTGATAGGAAATGTAAATGCTGTGTGTGCGTGCACAAGTCATTCTAATAGTACACTTGGTCCTGTGACAGCAATCAGGACAGCTGGGGGAACTGATGTCCTTCAGCTGGGGGAGAGCTGGTTTGAACTGAATGACTCACACCTGCAAAGGTCCTGATCTGACACTGGTTCCTCTGATTTTGGCTTGGTTTCACGGTATATGGTCTAGACAGCATGAGACACCTTGGGAAGGGTGGAACTGCCCTTGGAGTTGAGCTGGCTGAGTGGGGATCTGCACTGCACATCTCTCCTTTGCCATGAAATCATACAATCATTTAGATTGGAAAAATCCTCCAAGATCATTGAGTCCAACCTTTGACCAAATAATCTCAGGCATAATTGTGCTCTGTGAATATCTCTTTTGGTTCTCACCGCTGACGTGTCACACAATTGCAATATACTCCTCAAATGTGTGCGATCACATCTTCATTAAGATTTGCAATACTTTTTTTGATAACTCTTGATTTCTTAAGTGGAAAAAAAACAGCTTCCTTGAAATGGATACAACTTGACAGAAACTTTTGTTTTACTCTTCGTTTGTCTGTGTGGTAGAGCTTGGAATGTATTTTATCTGATGTCTCATATTGTTTGTGGCAAAGCACCGGCGTTGGCTCAGGAATAACTTCAGGTGGGTCAAAGCTCTGAAGGTATTTCTGGGAAGTGTCCTGACATGTTTGCAGACTTCTCAGCTTCTTTCCTGGGCATTCAGTGTTGCAGAGAGGATAGCAGGACCATAACTGTGATCCAGCATCTTCACCAGCCTCCTGATTACAGATGAAGCATCTCCCTCTCTGCCCTCCCCATCTCCAATATCCCTTTTGCACTTCTATTGCAGAAATGTATTTGCAGTTTTGAAGGTGAATGATACCATCATCACGTGAGCCTCCTGTGACTCCTGTGAGTGAGACCTATGTGAGAATGGATGGAAACCTTCACTGAGGCAATGATGTCCTTTGTTCTCATTAGGAAGATGATTGTTATCATTCATCTCTTTCAGTTAATTGGCCCACACTGGTCCTTCCCACACTAAAATTTCAGGGTCTGCTGGGGAAGAGGCATGTTCAGGCCTGTAAATAAGCACTTCTCACTGCAGGGACAATAATTGCAGCTGCCTCTGTACTCTTCCAGAAACCATCTAGTCGTAGGAATGCCTGACCTAGGAATTTCTTACTGAGTTTTAAATACTCCTCATTGAAATGTCCCAGTGTACTCAATATTTTTTTTTTTTTTTGGGTGGAAAAGGATCAAACAGCATATTAATAGCCACCAAAGCAACACATATCCTCTAAGTGAGCCAAACATGTCAGAGCTCCACACAATCTAATTGTATGTATACATGGACATCCGAGAAGAAAATAACCATATACAGGTCCCTTGGATTATTCTGGCATGTTACATCAAGCCAACTTAATTATAGGTTGTCTTTAATGCTGTGTTCCAGGGTTTTATTTTATGTGTGTGCCACTAAATAAATAACAACACTGACAGCCAACAACTTTTGTGAAGTCGTTAAAAAAAAAACTAAGTTACCAGTTTATTGTTTGCAGTTCGTATAAACAAGGCTTCAAACTTCAGCAGTTCTTCCTAGGAATGAGTGGCTATACTCAAGTATCCTAATACAGAAACACCACTGTAACAGTAGATGTACTCCAATGCAGCTTTCAGAAATTTATTTTAACAGAAATGGGCCTTCTAAATTTATTCCATCCCAATTTCCACCCCAGAGCGAGCTCTTTATTTGCACTAGCTGCTTGCTGTATTCCAGGCCTTGACATCAATGAAGACAGACGCAGTGCTTCACCACTTGATTGACTAGGTATGTAATAAGAGCTGATCATATTAAGAATTCATAAGCTCCAAGTGATGATTTTAGAGTTGCTACAGTTCAAGACTGTGCTTTAGAGAAAAGGTGAAAAGTTGTCATAAATAATACAGGATTTGACCCTGCAAGACATTGAGCACCTTTGGTAATATGTGCAATTCTCCTCTTAGCCACCTTCATCCTTCAGACTTAATAGTGATAAAATAAATCTTTGCTCCTGACATCAGTCTGTCTCTGCAGTGTTCTGCACTCTTTATGAGGAAGAAGGCTCATCACAAGGGCAAAGCACAGGTCTTTCCTTCTCTCATGCCACTGAGTTTTCAGCTGAGAGCACGTACTCCAGTGGATCCCTTGCTAGGAAAGTGTCCAGGATGCACTTGGACTTGTCAACACACAACTGTGTTCAGGAGATAGGCACACAGCTCAAGGTGTGTTGAACTCCCCTGAGAACACCTGCTTATTTAACTGGATGTATGGATGTGAAATGAAACATTTATTTAATACCGATATAAATCTTTCATATCTTTAACAACAATATGAATTAAGGGATTGAGTGCACCCTCAATCAGTTTGCAGAGACACCAAGTTGGGCTGGAGTGTTGATCTGCTGGGGTGCAGGAAGGCTCCGCAGAGGGATCTGGACAGGCTGGATCCAGGGGCTGAGGGCAATTGTATGAGATTCAACAAGGCCAAGTGCCAGGTCCTGAACTTGGGTCACAACAATACCAGGCAGCTCTGCAGGCTGGGAGGAGAGTAACTGCAAACATGCCCAGTGGAGAAGGACCTGGGGGTGCAGGTTGACAGTGGCTGAACATGAGCCAGGGTGTGCCCAGGTGGGCAAGAAGGCCAGTGGCATCCTGGCCCGTGTCAGCAATAGTGAGGCCAGCAGGACCAGGGCAGTGATTGTCCCCCTGTGCCCGGCACTGCTGAGGCTTCACCTCAAATCCTCTGTCCAGTTCTGGGCCTCTCACTGCAAGAAGGACATTGAGGTGCTGGAACATGTCCAGAGAAGGGCNTGGAGCATGTCCAGAGAAAGGCAACAGAGCTGGGAAGGGTCTGGAGCACAAGTTCAATGAAGAGCAGCTGAGGGAGCTGGGGTGTTTAGCCTGGAGAAAAGGAGGCTCAGGGAGACCTTGTTGCTCTCTACAACCACCTGAAAGGAGGTTGTAGCCAGATGGGGGTCAGTCTCTTCTTCCAGGTAACAAGTGACAGGATGAGAGAAATGGCCTCAAGTTGCACCATGGGAGGTTTAGATTGGATATTATGGGAAATTTCTTCCCTTAAAGGCATCAGAACATGCTGCCCAGGGAATTACTGGATTCAAAATCCCTGGAGGTGTTTAAAGACATCTAGATGTGGAACTGAGGGACACGTTTAGTGTTGGACTTGGCCATGCTGGATTAATGGTTGGACTCGATGATCTTAAAGGTCTTTTCCAACCTAAATGATTCTATGATTCCACGATTTTAAAACTTTAAACTGACTGCCTTGCTGTGTCTGTGGATGCAATTCAGCACTTTTGCAACTGTTCTACAACCTGTTACTGTACACGAAGGGTAAGGTGTGATGCTGGATCATGGTTTGCCCGGGGCACAGGCTCTCCCCGTGCCCAGCAGTGCATGTTCCCAGGGCCAGCTGTGCCATTGCTGCCCTTGGAAGCAGCATCAACTCAAACACTTGTCAGACCACAGTGTGAATCAGCTCAGAGAACTGATTTGGGGGAAAAATAAGCCAGCAAAGCACAGCACCACAGTGAGTTGTGCCTGTTCGCCTGCAAAACCAGAGGAGACGGCACGAGGAAGGACATGTGAATAAACCTGGGAAGGCAGAAAGCCAGCGAGAGCCTGTTGGTTACAATGTGCCTTGGTATCAACAGCACTGTAGCTTTTTCTCTCCTTGCTGTGGGTAAGCAGGGTGTGAGCTGGCAGCACACACGCCCTCATCCCACCTCATGCCCCAGGCAGGCGCGGAGTGTCGGCTGACCGGCTGCACCAACATGCCAGCCCACTGCTGTTGTCTGCCCGACCTCCCTCCGCCCTGCCCAGGCTCGGGTGCTTCTCTGTGAGCCAGCAGGACACAGCAAAGGCTGCAGCTGGTTTTCTGCCTCTTCAAGGAGTAGCTCCCAGAAGGGTCTGGAAAAGGCCAGGGCTGGCTTGGTGGCAGCAGTGGGGAGACAGGGCACTCCAGTGCTGAAGGAGGGGAGATGGGGCAGTGGGGATGCCTTTGCTTGGCTCAGCTGGCTGGGACAGCACCATGCCAGCACAAGGCAGCCCAGTTCAAAAGCTGCTGCACCTGGAGGCTCTTGGTTTGCCAAGAGAGTGGGTCTCGGTGGAGTTGCATCACTGCTAACTGAAGGCTTCTGGACCTAGATGGGAATCATAGAATGGCCTGCACTGGAAGGGACCTTAAAGATCATCTCGTTCCAACCCCCCTGCCATGGACTGGGACACCTTTCACTAGACCAGGTTGCTCAGAGCTCCAACCAACAGGCCTTGAACACCTCCAGGAATGGGGTAGCCACCGCTTGTTTGGGAAACCTGTTCCAGTGCCTCACCACCCTTAAAGCAAAGAATTTCCTCCTAATATCTAACTTAAACCTACTCTCTTTCAGTTTGAAGCCATTCCCCCTTGTCCTGTCACTACAGGCCCTTGTAAAAAGTCTCCATCTTTCTTGCAGGTTCCCTTCAGATACTGAAAGGCCACAATGAGGTCACCCCAAAGCCTTCTTCAGGCAGAACAACCCCAGTTCTCTCAGCCTTTCCTCATAGGAGTGGTGCTCCATCCCTCTTGGACTCACTCCAACAGGTCCATGTCTTTCTTGTGCTGAGGACCCCAGAGCTTGGTGCAGCGCTGCAGTTGAGGTCAAGCATCCTCCATTTGATAATGGGGAAGAAAAGCCCTGAAAACAACAGGTACCCCAGTGTTCAGGATGTCTTTTCAATTACACTGTCATCCACCAGTATGCCTGATCCATCTTGATAGATCTCAACTTTTCCCTGCAAATAACTCCTCTGTCCTTTCCAGCTGTACCTTTCAGAGTTTATAAAGAGAAAGTGACACAACAGACAAGTTACTCTGCACTGCTTTTGTAAATGCCAATGGTAGGCTGAGAGTTTATACTGGATTTTTGAAGCAGGGGACTGAAATATTACTTTTCTTCCTCTTTTATCAGTGTTTTAGCCCAGGGCTTCCAATTTCAGTGTATTTCTTAGCACAAGACATACTATGAGGTAAAAACTGGCTCTAAGGAGCAGCAGTTCCAATTGGAAGTGGCATACAGACTTGTGATATAAAACAGCTGATTCATACAAAAGGGAAACTAATAGGAATATTTACAGCTAATTTTGTGCAGCTGTTGTGGGGAAGGGAGAGGGTAGGTATCATCGCTTTCGAGCTACAGAGCAACACAAGCAGATTTACCTCTCTAAGGCAGCCAAAAAGGCACCCTGTTATGGGTGACAAAGCACTTACTTACCAATCATGCTCTATGTTATCAGTGTACATGCTCTCAGACATAAACAGATCAAATTTCACTCTAATTTGGTATTGCCACATTTTGTAGTTGAAGAAGCAAGTACAGAGAGATTACTGGTAAAGGATTTGCACATGGTCACCCCCCCAAAAAAGTTCAGTAACACGGGTAGAAAGAGAGACTATAGGTGAGGACAACTTTACTGCCTTGCTCTGACTCGGTTTGGCTACAATGAGCCAAAGAACAATGAAAGGTAGTGCAACCATGACAGGAGGTGACAGTGAAAACTTGAGTGTGTCCTCAGCCTGCTGGCAGACTATTCTCTGAGGAGAGGCTGAGAGAGCTGGGACTGAGAAGGCTCAAGGGGATCTGAACCATGTGTATAAATCATAGAATCATTTACTTGATGGGGAAAGTAAAGAAGAGGCAGCCAGGCTCTTGCCAGTGGTGCTCAGTGACAGGATGATGGGAGGCAATGGGCAAATACTGAAATACAGGAAATTCCATGTAATGTAAGAAAACAATTGTCTTCCGTAATGGTGTTTAACTTCTAGAAGAGAATACTCAGAGAAGGTGTGGAGTCTCCAACATCTGAGATATTAAAAACCCATCTGGACCTGGCCCTGAGCAACTGCTCTGGCTGGTCCTGCTCTGGGCAGGGTTTGGACCAGGTTGATCTCCTGAGATGCATTCCTGCCTCATCTGATCCCTGGTGGTGAGTGTATGTGCGTGTCTGCATGCGAGAGATCAACAGTGAGTGCGCAAGCTTCTCAGTGACCTGCAGTCAGTGCCTGCTACCCATTTCCAGGTAGTCATTTAGTCCCTGTTTACAGGGTGAGCTTCGAGAAAGGCTTGGGGATGAGGGCTCTGTCAGAGCACCATGAAATTACCTTTCCCACAAGTGTAAGCAAAGGTATCAACATGCTACGTGTTTCTGGATAGATCTGATCTTTCATCTGAATATGACGTAAGAAACGAATATCTTTAGTTTTTCCTGGTTTAGCTCAAAATTTTGAAAGGTGTCTTAAAACTACCAAAAAGGCACTGTAGAAAATACAGCATGTGGAGCTAAGTTTGCAAAATGAAGCATTCTGGTTTGCCACACCAGAGTTAAAGTTAGCAGCACAGTGTGGTTTGTCCCTTTGTGGTTAGTCATGATGAGACAGTCTTTGCTCAGACCATCACATATGGTTTTATCCTGTGCTTTCTTCCTCCTCCCCCTCATTCCCACAAGAGATAGAACTTACAGAACGAGCTACCAGAGATACTGTCTTTTAACCTTACTCAGTGTTTGACCAGTCTGTCTGCTCCTGTATGAGAAACAACATGGGGCCCAGAACACACCAGCAGGCTCTGTTCATCCTGATCAGCTTCAAACCCTGTTTTGGGGTAATTCCCAACTGTGGTTCCCCCCCTAGTCTGACTCCAGTGTTCACCACACTTGGCTGCTCAGGGGAAGGGTTTTTACAGTGTGAGTGTCTCATGGAAGCTGGAACTTTGGCTGAGTCCTCAGGAGAGCTGGCGCCAAGGGCTCCCTCTCATACCCAGTGGTGTCAGCTGGCGGTCTGCAAGTGCCTCAGGGATGGAAGCCCAATGACATGACAGCACGTATGGGGGGGCTTTACCAGAGCAGCAAGAAGCAGCTGTTGGTCCCAGTCCACCTCCAGCACTGTCAGGCCCTTGCAGCCTCCTCAGGTTTGCAGGGCAGCAACTCACCTCACCTGTCCTCTGACTCACTTTCTTTCTACTGGAGACAGGTTAATTTTTTCTTCATTTAACACCATGAATTAAGGTGGTGGTTATCGCTGTTGTGGACAGCTGTGATGGGATGGGAACACACATCCCTCACCTGCCCCCTTAGTGGCCAAAGGCCTGCGAGGGCAGGTTCCTTTGCAGCAGGTGGAGCCGACCTACATGGCCAGTTAAACCCCACAGCACACCTGGCTTGGGTTGAGGACTCGGCCTGGTACTGACTGACAGCCCTGCCAGCCACGCTTGGAGGGGCAACCTCTTCAGTGCAGCACAAGGGGTGTCTCAAGAGGTGTGTAGGTTGGTCAGCTTTGAGCACAGACTCCCAGGAGTAGGAGAAGGCATCCTTCCAGGGATGGTTCCATGACTTTATGACAAGGTGCACATGCACAGGAGATCCTCAGAGCTGCAGCCAGCAGCAGTGAGAAAGGACAGCCTCTGAGGCAGACACCTCGTCTTGAGGAATGTTCACCAGAAGCAGACAAACTAGCACCTGAGGGAACATGCTGTGATCAGAGCAGTCTGGAAACTGCAGTGCTGGGCAGTGCTATTTTCCCTGCTTATATCAGCTACTAAAATGTGTTATTTTTTTCAAGAAAGAATATGCAGGTTTTAAAGATGATTAGTCTTGCCTCAGTCACACCTTAAAAAAAGTCTGTGATCAGCAAACAAAACTGAAATGTTCATGAAGCCCTATAGAAAATGACACTGTGAGCTGAAGAATTGATGCACTGAAGTAGAAATAACACAAATGATGACTAAGCTGTGTGCTTTTAGCAGGGCGAAAAGCTGCATTTCACATTTAGCTATGCAGTGTGTAGGATCTGGCTCTCTGATAACAACACGAAGACTATAAAAGATAAATTGGCAAAGCCGACCTTCACCATGAAGTAACACATCCCCGCAGTCACTTCCTTAGCAGGGCCTGCTCAGGACTTGTTGAAAATGACAAACTGTGGGGACAAACTTTAGCTGTGCCTGTTGCGATAGGACAATTTGAAATGGTTTTAAACTGAAAAGAGGCTCTGTTTAGATTAGATGTAAGGAAGACATTTTTTACTGTGAGGGTGGTGAGGCATTGGAACTGGTTGTCCAGAGAGGTGGTAGATGCTTCATCCCTGGAAACATTCAAAGTCAGGTTTGAATGGGGCCCTGAGTGACCTGGGCGAGTGGAGGCTGTCCGTGCCCAAGGCAGGAACATTGGAACGAGATGAGCTTTAAGGTCCCTTCCAACCCAATCCATTTTCTGGTTCCAAGACCCTGAACCAGGTGCCTCACTGTCACTGCTGGAACTGTTTTAAAGCACTTTGGCCAGACAGAACAGTGAATATATTTGTGCTTAAGATTCACAGACACACAGGTGGTTTACTTACACAGAAATGCTAACTATTACTAAGTATAAATTATCTGCCTTTAAAAGAATATTTTGGTCAGATGACTTTTCCTGTGTGGAAAAACTTCTCTGTTAAACAACATGCAGTACAAAACCAGAGCTAGCAAGGAGATTACGTTAATCATGATGCAGTACTGAACACTAAAATGATGATTTTAAACATTAGGCACTTAATTTTGATCAATGCAGTTAATTAACAGATTTGTTGTGGTTGAATAGGATAGTGCAGAAATAAGGGCATGGATGAAAGCATCTGGCTACTCGTTCTGTTTTTCTGGCACTGAAGGACACTGTCACATTACTGGCAGCAATAGCTGGTCTGCTTTTCCCATTGGATCCGTGTCTTTCTTTGACTCATACGCCAAAAGTCAAATTCCTCTTTAAGTGCTGTGTTATTTTAACAAGTACAAAAACAAGCGCAAGCCAATGACCTTGGCCATTTGTCACACTGAAAGAAAACAATGCCAATTGTTCACCAGCAACAGGGAGGGCTTGTCTCTGTGGCGGAGCTGAAGGCTTTCTGCCAGCTCTGCTGTGGGTCACCGTGACCCAGCAGAAACACACGCCCTCGGTACGGGCTGTTCTTCGCCCCCAGCCCATCCCTAGCGAGCCCAAGGGCAGGAGGTGGGTGCTGTGGGACACCACAAGGACAAGGCCATTGTCACCCCTGCCCTGCTGGGAGCAGAGGCTGGAGGGAGCCAGTCCCATGTCTGCTGCTCACAAACCCAACTCCTGTTTTCCTGATGGATCTATCTAAAACCACAAAATTACAGCTTCATTTGGGGGGGAGCAGGAGGATGCTGGAAAAGACCCAACTTCCTTCCACCCCTCCTCGTCTCCCTCATCTCAGGGTGAAGTGTTAGAGGTAGCTGATGTTGACAGAAGCTCACTGAAGGCCAACCTAGCCAGCCTATACCTCATGGGGAAGTATGCTGCTGCCTCCTCCGGGGCCATGATCACTTGTTAGTTACTGCCGTAAGAAATCTTGTTATCTTTTGTAAAAAGCTAAGCAAAAGAATAAAAAAAAAGGCCACGCCTTTTCCTTCCTGTTCCTTTGCTTGTCAATATAAAGCACCAGCACTATAATGCCCTCAGAAATTAACCTCCTTCCGTTCTCAAGAGTTCTGAAGAGAAAATACAATTTTTGAGAAAGCAGTTTGGATGGAACTGCTGTAAAGGAAAGTTTCATAAGTACATACAGTAATGAAAAAAATAAGGGGTCATTTGCTGCTGAGAAAAAAAAAATATACAGGAGGATTTCAGGCTAATGGAGATGAGGTTGACCTGCATGCTTGTTAGGGGTGTAGGTGAGTGCATCTTTCCCATGATTGAATTCAGCATTTTTTAAAGTTTTCTCTTTCCTCTCTTTGCCTCCCCTCCCCTCTCCTCCCTTCTCCTTCTCTCCCCTCCCCTGCCCTCTCCTCCTTTGAAGGACGTCCAACATGTCCATGTCCTTGCTGTGCTGGGACCCCAGAGCTGGAGGCAGCACTGCAGGTGGGGTCTCACCAGAGTAGAGCAGAGCAGAGGGGCAGAATCCCCTCCCTGCCCTGCTGCCCACACTGCTTGTGGGATGCAGTTATGGAGGGTGCTGTTGCTTATCCAACTCTTTGAAGCCTATATCGAGCTGAGGGAGCAGAAATATTGCATGTTCCAAAGCTATTTGCAAATTCACACTGTATTATCCCTTCACCTACCTCCACATTGAAAGACCAACTATCCTTAAATACAGTCACCGGCACAAAGACCTTGTTCAAGATTAACTACACAAAGAACTTGAAGTGACAGCACTTCAAACAAACCTCTAGACAGGAGCGAAACTGATTCTCAAAAGTGCACCCTACATAAACATCTATTCAAGATCACCTTTTAAAGCTATCTTGGGAGAGATGGCCATTATTTATTTCAATGCAGAACTCTAAACAGAATAATTTGCACTCTATGATCTTTTCACTTTGAAGTCTGGCTGTCTTGGATTTTGAATTCTAATTACTTTACCTACTGGAAGCCACAAAACCGCTACCTCTCCTCCCCCAATCCCCTTAAACTGACTTCCCACAGCATTTTTTCTTCAGCAGATTAGCAAAAATCATTGAAAAGGTGAAAACCGCAAAACTATTTTTGATAATTTCATCTTTCTTTAGGCGGATTAAAGAAGTCCTATCATTTAAAGCTGGCATTTAGCTTCACAGAGTACTTATTTTTTCTCTATATCAGGAAGAAAAAATATTTTAAAAAGGAATTACTGGAACTGTTCTGCTCAGGACCCTGTACCAAACTGGTGTTATTAAATGAAAAAGAAGTTAGGCTACCTTTGGTTAAGAAATCCAGTCTTTAGCCATGTTTCTTCACTTATGGGATATAATAATCCATGCTTTGTAACATCCACTGTTATATATATATACTACATAGAGAGGTATTCTGTATCCTTAACAGCAGTCAGTGAAGGCTGCTATGTGATTGACCACAGAACCAACACACTGACTTGTATGTGTTCAAAATACACAGAAGAAACACAATAAATGTTCAAATAAGAAGCGGAAAAAATTCTTACCCAAGTTCTCATTATAGACAGGTATGAATGTATCTCATCAATTTTATGAATATAGCCACAGAGATGTACCACACGACTTAGACTGCAAGGGCTGCCTCTATCCCATAACCTATTTCTGCTTAGTCTGTCAGCGTTGCAATTTACTTTTGAAATAAAAATAAAGATGGAGGTCCTGAAGTTGTTGTAATGAAGGTTCACATAACAAGTTGCTCCAGGGTCAGTCTTGGGAGCCTTTTTGTTACTGCTGAGGATTTTGCTCAGAGGCATTTTGATGTAGAGTCAATATAGTGCCTCAGGAAACAGGCTGGTTGCATTACTTATTCTGTTGTTGTGAGTAAAACTAGCTGCTGCAATGAGGACTTTTTTTTTTTTTTTTTATGCTAGCCTAATACACAGACTACATTTTAAAGAACTGGAAAAGGCACCGTTTAGATTTTAGACCTGCTGAAAGTTATGATTATACAAAAGGATTCCAAAGATTACCAGTGGGTTTGCATCAGATTTGTTAAGCACTCTTCTTGCTAACCTTGATTATTGTGTGCAACATCAGTAATTTTAAGAAAAAAGCTTGCAGCTAAATGTAAATGCTGGTGAGTGAGTGAGTTGGTGTTTCTCTGTCATTCCAAGCAGTCAAGTGCCCCTGTCCAAGTTTAACACTGACACTGCTGCTGCTCTGAGGTGAAACACCACTGGTTTGTGTAATGCCTCCCTCTGATGGCATGATGACCTATAGATCCAATGCTTTCTGGAAGGATGACATCATTGGGTTGCCCCAGTAACCCAGCAGGAGCTGCTCTGATGCCACCTCAACCCACAGCAAAAAATCAATTGGAAAACAGGGTGATGATCTCAGCTGTTACCAGCACTGGAGCATCTCAAAGTGTCAATACAGTTGCAGTGGTAGAGGAGTGAATGCCTTTTTTAACCTCTTGACTCCTCCTTATTCCTAAGCAAAGCTTTCCTTGTGGCTGGGGCATTCCTAAACACCCCCCCACACATCGCTCTCCCTCTGCCTATGCTTTGACCCTGTCCTGCAGACTTTCTTTCCTCATAAGTGGAACTCCTGTAGAGGGGTTCAGAAAATCTCCTTGAGCCACATCATCTTCTAAAGGTTTTTTACCTTTTATTTTAGCTTTCCATCAAATCTATTAAGTCTGAGCAAAATTAGCAGATTTCTGAGTTACTGAGGTAGGTGTAGAGAACAGGACAGAGGCACACAGATCTATGTAAGTGCTCCCTTGTTGGACATTAGGTGATTATTAAGAATCATGCATATTTTTCATCAGTGCCAAGTAGTATCTTCCTAAAAATAACATATTTTGAATTTTTTTTTAGTATGCAGGTAGGCCCTTTTTCTGCCAGCTCAGAGACAAGACCCATCACACTGAGCTGGGTGGGAGCTCACAGCTGGCCAGGCCTAAGGACCTGCGGTCACTGCTTCTATTCTGTCTTACTAACTCTAAATGCTCAAAAAATTATGTTGCCAAATTGACACCCAGTTTCTTTCCAATTTCCCCCCTTTTCACGTCCATGTTTTACTCTTGAATCCTTGAGCTACCAATAAATTGCTCTGCCAGCAATCCTACTGCAACCTGTAATTTTACCTCTTCCCATTTTCAGGGTGCTGTCTCATGTGGCAGTACCTTTTCTGACACCCAGCTGGGGGTTAAAAACCTGTGGCCTGGGACCCAAGGAAGGTGAGGAGGTGAGTGGAGAAGGTACTGGTGGGTTACCAAGAGTGTAAACTGAATGTCAGGGGGGGAAGAGAGTAAATTTTCAGGTATTACAAGTACTGAGAAATTAACTATGATTTTGTTGTTGTTGTTGTTGTTAATACCGACAGAAGAGTGATGGCATTTCTCGCACTGTTCCTGCTGAGTCAGGGGTGGAGGGAGGTGACAGTGAGAAGAGGAGGATGCTCATGCAGAGGAGGACTGGGAGGTGTCTGATACAGCTACCTTAGTAAGGGCCAACAGAAAAGACTCAGCTATTTAACTACATGTTCAATGGGCAAATTAATTTCTTCTCGGTAACTGAGGAAAAGAGTCCTTTAAATAAACATTCAAGCAGATGGCAGATAAACCAGTGATTGTAAGACGTTCCTGCAGGTTTCAGGGCTTTATGGCAATGGGAACTGTATGGGATACAAATTAAAGGGAGGTGGAAAACTCAGTAAAGTCCTGTTTCTTATTTCACCATAGGATCCACCACTGACTACTGTTATTATTACACTACCAAACAATAGTAATTTAGTCGCATCTTTGTTTTTTCCACTCTACTGCAGAATTTAATCTGCTTTGAGAGCTATGGCCATTGGCATTCCTACTTCCCTTCCTTCCAACACACTGTCTTAACATACTATCCTTATGAAACCATTTTTTTAAAACTTGAAGCCAAGAGATGCTAACACATTTAATCATTGTGAAACAAAAGCGAACAGAGGGCTGGTTCACACAACACAATTTAAAAAGGGCTTTTTAAAAAACTGACTTAGTTGCAGACATTGTGAATTTAAACTTTCTTTAGCTGGAAGCATCATGATTTTGAGATGTTTTAGAACAGCAGCTATTGTGTGGAAGTTTTCTTAACATAAAACTCAACCAACTTTAATAACCTCAATGCTATTTCTACAGACAAAGTTTCTTTAATGTTGTTTCAGTTATCCTTCACCAGTTTTATATCCAGTAAAAACCAGAAACGACATTTTATTCATTCTTAGAACCAAAAGTCCTGGGAAAAAATTAATAAAATAAGCAATCTGCTAATCTGAAAAAAAAAAAAAAAGAAAGTAACAGATTGCTTTATTACATTTCCTTCAAAATTAAATACAGTATTTAAATATGTATAAGTCAATCTAAATCTCAGAACTGCAAAACAAATTCAACTGCCTGTGCAATCTATTATATGTTTGCCACATGTAATTAGCTTTTCTCATTTTGACAGAAACAGTTGCATTATCTAGACAGTGTTAGAGAACCATGGAAAAATTTGGGTTAGAAGGGACCTCAAAGATCACCTATTTCCAACCTCCCTGCCATGGGCAGGGACACCTTTCACTAGACCACGTTGCTCAGGACTCCATCCAACCTGGCCTTGAATACTTCCAGGGGTTGGACATCCACAACTTCTCTGGGGAACTTGTTCCGGTGCCTCACCACCCTCACAGTAAAGAATTTTTTCCTAATATCCAATCTAAACCTGCTGTCTTATGTGTCAGAAATATTTGCAATAAAAAACCCAAAAAAACAACCAACCAACCAAAAAAATCAATTCTGTTCCAAGGGTTTGACTAATTAAAAAGCAGCAACAAGCCCCAGGCCCCCTCCCCACTTTCTGGACATGGCTGGTTGGCATGGAAACCAGCACAGGCATTATCCATGGGGGGAGGCTAACAGGTTACACCTGCCCAACACGAGATCCCAAATTAGGAAACAGGGAAAGCAATGTTTTTCTATTGCGGTTGCTCCTAAAAAAGGGAATATTCTGCATGAAAATAATAGATTAAGCTCTTAAATGGATCTAACTGTGGTATGCTCTATCACATGGATCTCATTTTGATCAAGATGCCTCTTTGTGAATTTAATTACTGCCTAATGCAGTCTTAGATGCAGCTGTGTTCTCACTGTTGGGGTCTCCAGGCACTGCAATACAAAAAAAGTAAAAAAAGGTTTCAGGATTCAGTGAATGTTTTTATTTGTAATATATTCCTTTGTTAAAAGAAAATAATTCAGTTTCTACCCATTACCACTTTACCACTAGCAATTGCAAAAAACCCAGCAACAAACAACCCCCAAACTGTAGCAATTCCACCAGTTTTCAGAGAGCATTTAATTAAGATCCTTCTGTTAACTGTGCCAGTTTCTGGCCAGTTCTTGTTCCTATTTTAAATAAGCAATAGCTTATAATGCAAATGTAAACTCGTAAGCTTTGAGCTGTTACTCTCTCAAACTGGATTTCATTTGCATCTTAGAATCATAGAATCACTGAGTGGTTTGTGTTGGAAGGGACCTTAAAGATCATCTCATTCCAACCCTGTATCAGGGACAGGGACAACTTACACTGGACCAGGTTGCTCAGAGCTCCATCCAACCTGGCCTTGAACCCTTCCAGGGATGGGACAGCCACAGCTTCTCTGGGCACCCTGTGCCCGTGCCTCACCACCCTCACAGGAAAGAATTTCTTCTGTGTATCTAATCTAAACCTTCTCTCAGTGTGAAGCCATTCCCCCATGTCCTGTCACCACATGCTCTTGTAAATAGACTCTCTTCATCTTTCCTGTAGGTTCCTTTCAGGTAGTGGAAGGACACAATTAGGTCACCCTAAAGCCTTCTCGTTTCTAGGATGAGCAATCCCAGTTCTTCCAGCCTTTCTTGATAGGAGAGGTGCTCCATTCCTCTCATCAACTTGGTGGCCTCCTCTGGACTCACTCCAACAGGTCAATTTGATAGGTGTTCATGGCCACAAACACCACTTTTGCAAATGCAAGTCTTCTCCCCTCTGCCTGTTCGCCACCGACTCAAAACACGTGCAACTCAGATCTGAAAACTTTAGGAACCAACACTTCTTGTACAGAAACCACTCAAATTTAAGGCAAGATCTACAGAAACAGCTCAAATTCGATTCCATATTTACACCACACAGATTTCCCAGTGAAAGTCAGGAAAGGAACCCCATGCATGTGATGGTAGGTCATTTTCTGATAGCCATGTCTGTCCTCTTAAAAGTCTCTGGGCTGCAGAGATGTGCAGCAGGAACTCCAGTTCAGAGCTGTCAGACAGCTGGGGTACATGCCAACCCCCTGTGCAACTTGAGCTTGAAGAAAAAAAAAAAGAAGTTATATAATTAATTTTCTTTTAAGCACATGTACTGGGTATATGCTTTCCTTTCCTCCAAGTCACAATCATAAAAATTTGTTTCTCCATGGTTTACATGTTCCCAAAGTCATCATTCCTAATTATAATCCATCTTGAAAATGAAAGAACCCCCCTCAACCTTACCTGGAACCAAAACGTAACAAAAATAAAACTTCAAAATGCAGCAGGAGGGACTTCAAAGTGTAGATGTTATGCTTTTAATTCCCACAAAAGCAAACAGCAGAATTGTTGAGTAGAACTTAAGTCTCCTCACAATCCAGTTGAACTGAAATTGACCCTCATCAGTCATATCAGACACTTGGGGAATCCAGATCCAGCCTCCCTCAGACTTGACGATAGCCACTTGTTCACAGGAGTGACAGAATCCCAGAATGGCTACGATTGGAAGGAACCAACCTCCCTGCTCAAGCAGAGCACATGGCACAGGATTGCATCCAAACAGTTTTGGAGTATCTCCAGTGAGGGAGACTCCACACCCTCTCTGGGCAATCTGTTCAGTGCTCAGTGACTGCACAGCAAAGAAGTTCTTCCCCATGTTCAGGTGGAACTTCCTGTGCGTCAGTTCCTGCCCGTTGCCTCTTGTCCCATTGCTCGGCACCACCGAGCAGAGCCTGGTCCATCCCCTGACACCTCCCTGCAGACAGTTGTATACCTTGATTAGGTCCCCTCTCAGTCATCTCTTCTCAGGGCTGAACACGCCCAGCTCCCTCAGCCTTTTCCCATAAGAGATGCTGCAATCCCTTAATCATCTTCATTGCCCTCCATTGGACCCGCTCCAGGTGCTCCATGTCTCTCTTGTCCTGAGGAGCCCATAATCACACACAGCACTCCAGATGTGCCTCACCAGGGCTGAGGGGCAGGATCACCTCCCTGAGCCGCTGGAATGCTCTTCCTCATGCACCCCAGGGCACAGTGCTGGCTCATGGACAACTTGGTGCCTGCAAGGATGCCCAGGTCCTTCTCAACAGTACTTCTCTCACCTGACCCTGACCTTGGCACTGCCTCAGTAAGGTTCACAGACAGACTTGCACACGGAGATGAACCCATCTTCCGACAACTGGAATTAGGGATTTGCTAGTGCAAGTTTACTCATAGACCCAACTTCATACACAAACGATGATGCTGCAGATTTTTCCCCCTCCTGAATCACAAAATACCCAGGCAAGTTCAAGTCCCTACTCATGCCCTTTTGGAGGAAGTTTGTAACACCCGGAGAATACGGAATAAAACAATAAAAACCCTCCATAAAAACATAAATAAAAACAACCTGTCACAGAGGTATCACTATATGCAGGGCAATCCATAAACCCACTCTGACCTTCAGCTTCTCAGCTTGATTTTAAAATCAAACCTACTCCTTCACGCCCATCACTCCTTCAGCTCAGCTATGTAAGTTACTCCCTGTTTTCACTTAAAGAGCTAAAAGCATGAAGATTTTAACTTCTGTGTATGTGTATCTTCCACCCTCCTCCCCTCCCCCTGACTCTTCTAGTGCAACTCAGCAACGTTCAGTTGCTCAAATGAAGCTCCGTACAATTTTTGGCAAAGACTAAGATTTCCTGTCATAGCAGACTGATAGAAGCTAAGAAAAGCAGAGGCTGTTCTGTTCTATAATGTATCATTACTACCTGCATTTCAAAATTAAAACATTTTGTCACAGTCTGATCCAACTTAATAAAGAAATCATAACAAGGCAATGTAGTATTACAAATTTATTGAGTTTCGTCAAAGTAATTTTTCAGCATTGAAAATTTCACACATATAAAACAACTTCAATGCATTAAAACCAAAGTATGGATTCTTTTTTTTTTTTTAAATTTAAAGGAAGTGCTGTGCTTTTTTTAAAACATCTCATGAACCAAATCCTTCAGTTATAAAGCTGATAAAAATAAGTGATACACCACTAGAGCTTTTTAACACGTGAAATTCATCTCTTTGGGAAACAATACTTTTTAAAATTGTATCATGAAAGATACAGACCTGAAAAAGGATAAACAATCATACACAAGGCATAAACATTACACAGAGTAAGTCAGACATTTTATAAAGAGATCTGGAAAAGTACCTAAAATAGTGATATTTATTTAGTATAAAACTTCAATAATAAAATATTGCTCATAATAAATAAGAAAACATGAGTTTCATTAACACTGTTCTCCCCTTAAAGCTCTCTTGGATGTAACATGATCAGATCTGATCAAAACTCAAATGTTTATTTTTTCCTCTGTGTGAAGGAGGCAGTTTTACAAGCTTCAGGTCATTCTTTGCTGGAAACAATTTTATTATAAATGAAACACAGAATTCATTTCACGGTTCATGCGTAGTTATGGGAAAAAAAATAAATCCCCAAGTGTGAATAAACTTTATTACAGTGGATTTTAATACCTAAAATATTTGCCCTTTTTTTGTTAAAAACAAAGTGGAATAAGTTTTCTCATGGATTATGAATGCAAGGAGAAAGCTGCCCAAGTTTTCTCAAAAGCTTCGAAATACCTGTGCAGCCATACTTAATGGTTACCAAAGGTGTTAGGGACAGCTGGCTCTACAGGGGGAGAAGAAGCTGCATCCCTTTATATGGGGACATTGGATTTCACCCCCGCTCGGCCCATCTGTAGACACGGCAGTTTGGAGTAGTTCTTGAGCAGCTGCTCGATCGCGATGTGACGCACGTTGAGCTCAGAGGCCAGAGAGTCCTTTTCTTGGACTTGCTGCGTCAGATCTTCAAACACATCTGCAAGAACATCAGCAGGTTAACGCATCTGGTCCCTGTACTGCCATGGAGTTAAGGAGTGACAACATTAGGAAAGAGGCACAGACATTTTAGTGGGCTCATGAACAAGGACACTGCTTTTTCTGGTTCCAACACACCTTTGTATGGATTGGGAACTGAACAGGATCACTAGGTTCCAGTTTGAGGCAACCTGAGCCAAGGTGGATCAGTTTATAGCTCAAAACAAAGCTGACTCTGGCTGTATCAGCAATAGTGAGGCCAGCAGGACCAGGGCAGTGACTGTCCCTCCGTACTCAGCACTGGCGAGGCCGCACCTCAAATCCTGTGTCCACTTTTGGGCCCCGCACTCCAAGAAAGACATTTGAGGTGCTGGGACACGTCCTGAGGAGGGCAACAGAGCTGGGGAGGATCTGGAGCACCAAGTCCTATGAGGAGCAGCTGCAGGAGCTGAGGGTGTTTAGCCTGGAGAAAAGAAGGCTCAGGTGGGACCTTTTTTCTCTCTACAACCACCTGGAAGGAAGGTGTAGCCGGATGGGAGTCAACCTCTTCTCCCAGGTAACAAGGGACAGGACAAGGGGAAATGACCTCATGTAATACCAGGGAAAGTTTAGACTGGATATTAAGAAACATTCCTCAATGGAAAGGTTGTCTAGCACTGGAACAGGCTGCCCAGGGCAGCAGTGGAGTCACCATCCCTGGAGGGGATGGCACTGAGGGACACAGTTTAGTGGAGGACTTGGCAGTGCTGGGTTAATGGTTGGACTTGATGACCTTAAGGGTCTTTCGCAACCTTAACAATTCTATGATTCCAGTCAAAATCTTAAAGAAAATGCCATGCCAGTTTGTAACACCAAAGCAGGTTACACAATAAAAGCACCTAGAAGTCTCTATATATCACATTTCCATATGAAACAAAAGACTTTAGTTCAAAACTTAACTGATAAGAAGGCAATCAGAATTTCTTTTTTTAAACCAGACTTTTTTTATTGCAACGCAGCACAAACCCAACCCAAAAAGTATTGAAAAATTCTCACCCTGGATTTGCTTGAGCAGTTTTTCATTAAGTTGCTTTAACTCTCCTGGAGTCATTGTAGTCACTGCAACAATAAAATCTGTTATTACAACTACCAGAGTCATATAAGCATCCCTAAGCACACTCCTATTTTCTCAAATTTTCTCCTATTGGCATCCAAATAATGAGATGTGTGGCGTTAAGTCAAGAGGCAACATTATTTATCTGTCATTTGTGGAAAGTTTGAAAATTCTCTTTTTCATCTTGACATAGATAAGGATTTACTCCATAGGAAAGCCCTCTCTTCAATGTCAAAAAGGTGGCAATTCAAGCCCTCAGAAGAGTAGTATCCAGAATTGGATCCAGTACCAGAATTGCCAGACACATTTAAATGTTTCACTGTCCTCAGACCACAAAACAGCAGTTCCCCAGTGGAACCCCTGCAAACATGTCTCTTTAATTGGACAATTCCAAGGTCACTTCTGCTATGCTTGCAAGCCTGCAGGAAGCAGCCTCCTGACAGAATTTTCAGCACATGGATACCTGTTTTAGTTGTCAAGTTTTGTGCTTTATGCAAAGAATAACACATACAGTTTCCACTGAGTACCTCAGTGACAAATGAAGAAAAATCCTGGTTTGACACGAAGATCAGCATACAAAAATAGAGGTTTCCTTCTGTGCCCCTGGTGAGAACTAGAAGATCCTCTGCATCATTCAAAAGCCCTTCTGCATCTCCGGTTGTGTGCATTGATCATCCTCGTAGAAAATACATACTAAGCCTCAAAGGAGGGAACTGTGAAAGTATTCTACGCTGCTCTTGATCACCAGCAGCAAGCAGGGGAGCACTGGCCCATTTCCTAGAACTCCCTCAACCCTGCAGTGGTGGGCACATGTGGTGCCACGCCTGCTGCTGAGATGCCCTTGGCAGCACAGTGGAAAGCGACAATCCTGAACACCACAGGGGGATACAGGGCACTCAAACCAGTTTTAAGACCTTGTAATTTTAAAATAGTGGTTTTATACTTCAGCTCAGCTGTTCCTCCTGCAGCTTAGCAAAGCTTTCATGGCATACTTGAGAAAAACCTATACTGCAGCTTTTTTTTTTTCTCTCCAGAGATTTCCCCAGTGCAAAGGGTTTCTATGTGACAAATTTAAAGCTTAAAGTTCTGTAAAAGATGGGTTTTACCGACCCACAGGATTATTTGATTATCCTAAGCCTTCTTTTTCAAACTTTCTCACAGCTTGCAGTTGTGGGATGTTAACTTGCTGACAGCACTGCCAAACCACAGAAGCTGGCAACAGAACAGCCTACTTGGTACTCAAGACATAATCCCAGTTCAGAGTGAAACACATTCACCTTTCTCCTCCATCAGCCAGGCACAGTGGTGCTCCTTCTGCTATCACTGCAACTGAAAAGTCCTTTCTCACATCTTCCCACCCTTTAAACTCCACAAAAACCCTGACAGAATTTATTATACTAATTGACAGCTAAAAATTTCACTATTCCCCTCCGCTTTTTACACCCAGTGGTAGGATGTTACTTCCCATTTCTCCATTATTTTCATCAACACTTTATCAGCTAGCAGACAGGCTAGTTCACACATTTCATGTGTGTGTTTTGGGACAGGACTGTTTCGTGTCACATTATTCTGACACTTAAGGAAAAGGGGAAAAGGAACAGAACACTGAATTTAAATAAAACATTATTCTATCCATAGCTCGGGCAAATCTAAGAAATACTGGCCAAGCTATTTACCGTTACATTCATCTTTTTTTTTTTTGTTCTTTTGTAGACAACTACGTCATTACAGTGGAAGTACTGCAATAAGAAGGTACCTCATTCTGGCAGTATGACTATGTTTTCCTTTAACATATAAATTTTATATAATCATAGAGTCTCCAAATGAATGCCTTTTGAAGGTAAAGTGCATTATGCAGTCATAACAGAAGAAAAAAACCCCTGTTATTGTGCTCAAAGCAGCTTTGTATCCCCCTGTCCTGAAATCAGAAATCGGAGAGATAAATTCCAAGTCACTAACCTCAGTCAGACAACCCCATAAACCAGGTCAAGCTTTCATAATTCCTCTGTTAACTGCTGTCCTGATTTATGCAATCCCAATTTATGACTCCAGTGGACAGGTGGTCAAACAGCCCAGTGTATCTGCTTTGATTTATGGCTCTAAGGTTACTCATTCACTACAAATGCAACATGACATGATACACCATACAGCATTTAAGTAAGTTTCTTTTATAAAGAATGAGAAACTTGGCAAGGACAGATTTGTCAGTTTGTTAAAAAGATGGGAGACTAAAGAAGCTAATTCCAACTTTTTACAGTACCTGCTCTCACTCTGTCTTCTGACACTCCAAATTCCACTATTATCTTGTTTTTCAAAAGGCTGTTTTACCAGTGTCTTTGTTTTCTTTCTCAGGTCTTTTAAACCTCAGAAACCCTCTCCAATTACTTTCCTCATCTACAAAAGTAACAGTGGATGCACTCCAGTTTAGGACCAAATAGTGTTCTAAAATAAGGATGGTAACTGCAGATATGTATAGGATTCTAGTCCTAACACATTTCATGCAGGCTGATTCCAAAAACACTAGAATATCCAAATTTTCCTCAAGATTTCTTCTAGTCATCTTCTTCTTAACTAACAGGAAACCTTATTTTTTTGTTATTTTCAGTATCACCACAGTCATCAGAAGATTGCTCAGGCCTACTGCTACAGCCCTTAAGAGGACATGGTGGTACAAGGGCCTTCCCATTTTCTTGTGCTCAATAAACAGAAGAAAAAAAAATTCAGTAAAATGCACAAGGAAAGTCTGTTACTATTAAGAATGTTTCGCTTTTTATGTTGTTTCACAGATTTGCTCTGCTACCTAACCTCTAATTTCCCTGCTGCTCAGGGCAGTTTTCTCTAAAATGTATCTTAGGGCACCACACATGTAGTAAGAGCTGAGTAACCTCCACAGGCAGGGCTGTGCAGCTCCCAGGAATGACATACTGAAGTGATTTTTTTAATATAAATTAGACGTGTCCTGTATGACACTGGGGTAGAGCTAAGAGGAAAGTTAAAACAGCAGCCAAACCCTTCACACTATTCGGTCAGCCATATAGCCTTTTTCTTCACGGATTTTACCTCCTGGATTTCAGGATCAGAATCAATGCCCCATGGGGACATTAAGTGGTCACAAAGAATGCCCTTGCTTGCTAGGCTGGGTGTAAACAGAGAAATACTCACGTTCTTCCTTGCTGTATTGAGGATGCCTCCTACGAACGCTGGCAAGTGAATCACCTTCAGCTTTTTCAGCTTTCTGGACTTGGTTGTGTTTAGACCACAAAACACTGCTGCAACAGAAGGTAGCACCAAGTCTGAAGTCAGGGGATTCTCTCTGTTCCAGAAGAGTTTGTGAGCAGCTTGAGATGCCTCCAGATTTCCCATCTATCCATTTTGCAGAGTATCTGGGTACCGGGGAGTCAAACTGTGGCAGTAATTTTCTATCAGTCTGATGTCTGAAGCTAAAAAGCTGGTGTTGGGAGGTTTTTGAGCTTTCAGAATCAGAGTCTATATCCTTGTTTTGTGCGTACTGTATGATCCAGTTAATCTTTTTGCTCAAGATATTTTTTACTTCTGCATATGGACTTTTAGAGAGCTTTGATCGTGGACAGTCCTGATTCGCTATTAAGTGGAATTTTTCAAAGCAGTCTCTGTGCCCCCTTAAAGATCTTGTATGTAGAAGATCTGACTTTGGAACTCCTGTAAAGACACAACAAAATACCGTGTACTCCGCTGATTTTTTTAAATCTTACCGAGAAAACAAAAACTTAAGCAATGCTTTCCTACTAACAGTCTTATCACTGAATGAAACAAGGTTATCTTGTAGTTTAAAATTTTTGAAGTTCCACTGAGTCCTGAGTCCTTGGCATACAAAGTGTTCTGCACACTGTAATCTCCAGTGCAGGACTTCAGTATGCGCCTCTTGGGTGGTAACACAGAAGAAGCAAACTGCTAACTCACACTGCATCACCCTTACACAAGTGTATAAACTGTAGAAGCAGAATAAACCCAACTGTGTATCAGCAAGTTCTACAGAATGATACTGAAGAGCATTTTGACAGCACTCACACATGCTCCCATCTTCTACGCATAATGTTATGAGCCATCTGCTCAAATAATACTGCAGGATGCGGGCTCGTCTCATCCAAGTGGCCAAACATAATTCAGGTTTCAGTCATAGTTTATTATTTTGCACTGGTACAAGCCTGCAGCCTGGCTAGAGAAGCAAAGTCTGTCGACGCTTGCCAATGTTAAACTGTGCCGAAATTAATTTCATGTGTGCCAGTTTGGGCTGGGATAGAGTTAATTTTCACCACAGTCTAGTATGGGGCTGTGCTTTGGACTTCTGCTGAAAACAATGTTTCATTATTGCTGAGCAGGGCTTGCACAGAGTCAAGGCCTTTTTTGCCTCTCTCTCATCACCCTGAGTGGGATGGGGGTGCAGAAGGAGTTGGGAAGGGACACAGCTGGGACAGCTGATGCCAACTGACCCAAGGGACATTCCACACCATATGGTGTCATGCTCAGCATATAAAGCAGGGGGAAGGAGGAGGAAGGGAGGACTGTTCGGAGTGACGGCATTTGCCTTCCCAAGTCACCGTCACGCGTGATGGGGCCCTGCTCTCCTGGGGTTGGCTGAACACCTGCCTGCCCATGGGAAGCAGTGAATGAATTTCTATATTTGCTTTGCTTGTGTGAGCAGCTTTTGCTTTAGCTATGAAACTGTCTTTACCTCAACCCACGAGTTGAGATTCTCTCCCCCATCCTGCTTAGGGGGGAGGAAGTCAGTGAGCAGATGTGTGCAGCTGATTTGCTGGCTGGGGTTAAACCACGACATCTCTAAGATGGATGTTTGTTCTCCTCTTTGCTTGTCCTCCTTCAAGGACAATTCAAATAGCTACGGCAGGTAACTTAAACCTCAAAGTAACCGATAGTGATTGACACGTTTAAAAAGCAACACAATCTGTGAAGATCTACAGTTGGTGAGTGAACACAGATGGTATGAGAAATAACTATTTCAAAAAGTTAATAGTACCCCAGTACAAAATTACTGTCAGCAACTTCAGTGGATATTTATTTTTCTTCAGATTCACCTACACAGTAGATTCAGAATCCATGCCCAGAGTATTGAGCAGTTTGAGATTTATCCCAATACCCAGTATGCTACTTGGGAGGTTCCCAATATAATGAAAACCAATGCTGTCAAACAAGAAGGTCCTCATTGCGAATAACAATATACCTGTGAACCACTGGTTGAAAGAGTTCAGTGCCAGAGTATTTAAACCAACATGTGATAATGTAATTTTATCTTTGAAATTAGTCAACATCAACCAAGCTACAGCCATTTCACCTTTTAGCACATAAAAATGATTAAAATAAAAACCATGAAATGCAACAGGTAACAAAAGCCGGTAACTGAGACACTAATGAGTAGTTAGCTGAAAGCTGCATGTTACAATTCTCAGTTGTATCTGACTTAATCTCTGAAATTCTTGAGGTTAACTTTAAGCCTCTGATCCCAGATGATTAACAAATGATCCACTGTCTTTTAAAGCTATCAAATGGCATAAAATCCCAAATTACTCTCAAAACTAAGCTACAGAGGTAAAATTCTTAACACAAAACTAATGAAAACAAATCCAAGCACTTCATTTTGATCATTTCTCTGGTAACTGGTGCTTGAAGTTGGGGAGTTCAAATACTGGGATCAGCCATTATAAATTGCTGATTTTCCACTGCTCGGGCAGCTCTGAAACTCGAGTGCATTATTGTTCCGGTTGAGTTTCTAAGAGCATACACAATTTATGGGCAAAAATGTCTAAAAGAGTGGAAAATGAAAGAGAATAGCAATGGAATTTATTTTGTTCTTGGTAGCAGGGGAAAAAAGGTCATGAAAAACAATGTTCCTTCTGTTCATAAGGTAACTATTAGAAGAAATAAAACCAACATATAAACCAGAGGCACCTTTTAAGGAGGAAGTTCTGAAGCAAAGTACAGAGACAGAGAATGCCTTCACCAGGCACAGTCAAGATTGTCACTTTGCACCTCAAAATAGTCTTCAACCTCTTTCAGGAAACAGACATTCACTAACTTTTCTCAAGCTCTACATGATCTACTGCCTACTTGCAATGCTATTTTCCCTCTCTATATTTACAGAGGCTTAAAAAACCCCAAATAAACATTTCTAGTGAAAACAAGGAAAGACAAGTAATTCGTTTTCATGACTTATCAGCATTATTTAAAGAGAGCAAGTCTGCTTAACTCAAGTAGCATGATGGAAACATTAAATCTTTAAGACATCAAGGGAGAGCAAACGCTGTCAAGAGAAGTTATAAGGCAAATATATTCAGGACACTGCAAACCCTACAGACCCAGAGTGATGTGTTCAATGTTATTTGCTTTACCCAAGTGATTCTTCAACATTCTTCACTGCTGCTGATGCTCATAGTGGTTTTTTTTAATTACAGGAAAACATCATTAGATTGGCTGAAAGACACATTTTGCACAAACTTTCTATTCAATAATGCTCAGGAACCCACCTAAACATTTGACTGTAAGGAGGATGAATGAACCTAATGTCTTCTGATCCCTGGACAGTGTAATCCTGTCTGAAGCACGTATTTGGAGATTTGGGGAAGAAGAGGGAAGAGAACTGCAGACAGCAGTCAGTAAATCTGGGCCTAATGTGGTTCAGCACAGCCCGTTTGTAGTTCACAGCTACCAAGAGGTACCAACATCCAGTCTGCTCTCGGGAAACCACCTTTCGCCCAACTCAGAAGTCAAACGTACCCACCCAGTTTTTACTTCCTCATTTTCTCCTGCACCCCTTCCTTCCTCGAAACGAGGGAAAGGACCACTGTCCTGTTTCTACTGTGCTAAGTGTTTCTAAGTGCTTCTAGAGCTGGTTCCAGAGCCCTGGCTCTCAGTCAGGAGCTCAGCCTGGCACATCTGAGGAAGCAGGCCAGGCTACATATGCATATGCATACACACTACTGCTTCTGGGGCAATCACAAAAGAAACACCTGCACTACAAACGACAAAATACTGCAGTATCACTTAAAAAACAGAAATTCCTTTGAGGTTGTTTCATTATTTCAATGAGAACAAATGCTACTTGTCCAACAGGACCAGAGTGTGAAACCACATAAAACAGCCAACACACCACTTGTTACACAAAAAAAAGAACAAGTGCAGCATGACTTTATGAAGCCCCATTTGAATTTTATGTCCAAGTCATAAGTTCAAGGTTACTCAAGTCTTTCCTTCTGGCAAATTTATCTTTTAAGAGTTCTGAACATGGCTAACTTTCCCACACAAGAGGCATGCTGCTCAAAGAAATCTATTTTATCAGAACTCAGTAATTGCTAATCTCAGGCATTCAGTATCATTACAGAAGAAAAAGAACATGTTACTTCAAGAGCCTAATCTTTGCATTTATATGCCACATATTGGCCATAACGTCCCTATTTCTGAACACAGAGAAGGTTATTGCAAAACATTTCCAGTATACAAGAACACACACACACAACCCTTCTGACCGGAATTTACACCCTTCCCCTTCTCTTATTCCACTGAAAAAAACCCAAAAGGGTCTTACCTAAGTACTCTTCAATACAGTAAGGAACTGAAAATGTGCAAAACCAAACCACTTTTGTAGAGAATTGTTAATAGACCTGCTTCAGCTTTCATGTAACTGGTTTGGGTTTCTATTGCAACACACACACACACACAACATCCCCCCCCCCCCCCAAAACAACAGTCAATCTCTCTTTTGTCCTAAGGTGACAATTAGTCCTTTCCTACCCAGAGAACACAAATAACACTAGCCATAACCTTCTGGAAGAGCTGAGCATCGAGAGCAGCTGCTGTGCCAGCACAAACAGCAATCATGTACCAGTATTAAAGCAAGTGAGGGTACGATCCTTTGGAACAAATCCTTCTGTTGTGGGCAATACCATCAGCTTTATGAGGCAGAAAAGATGTCCATTTCCTTTTGGTAAGACTTCATTCCCCACTCAGATTACTTCAGATCTTTCCCTTCAGCACAACTGCAGAAAAAGCCTCCAGCTGGTAGAGTGGTGTGGATCAAGAGATGTATAAAGACCATGCAGTTTTAGAACATGTGTTATTTTATTCAACACCACACCCAGAGAGATGAACAAATCACAGTAAGACTTCTGCACAATACAAGAAGCAATACTGTAATTTTGATAAACCGCTACTGTCAGCTCCAGGCACTTTCAGAGGGTTTCAGTCCCATCTCAGCATTCCCGTTTGCCGACATCCACCTCAAACTTTCTTATTTTTTGTTGGTTCTTCAAGTCCACAATCACACAACCATTAGCATTTCCCCCCGCCCCTATTTACAGGTATGTCTACATTTGCTCCTTCTCTTTACTTTCCAAGAACAGGATTGCAGACTATATCCAAGTATGTCCTACCCTTCATCCTTATTTTTTCAGAGAAGGGGGAAAAAAACCCCAAAACACACAACAAGCAACAAAAAGCCCACAACCATCCAGAGTAAAAAAGTTTAATATACAGGGAAAAAAAAAAATCCAGCAAAATTCACTATCATCTACAAGACCATATCTAACTAACCTAAGACATCAAATGCTATTAGGAAACAAGCTCATGCCAGATATCAATCCTCAAATGAGCAAGATTCACAGGCTGATGCCAAACCTCCAGACAAATCATAAAACAATGTAAGTGCTTACAGATCCATTTTTTGCTTCTGATTCTAGTAGCCCCTTTGTCCTAGATGAAATAAGAATATATCACTTCACTCTGCAATATTTCTGTATTTTGACTTGTAGAACAGCACTTCCTATTTAAGTACCTAACATCTAAGCAAAAAAAAAAAAAAAAATTGACAATTTCAATTTCTAAGCTTTGCAAGGTGGAAACTCAACATGTGTCCTAATCCATTCCTGTGAAGCAATTTTGTAAATGAATGACCAGCAATCAGGCAATTTAGTACACATTTTTGTAAGTTCTAGTTATTCATAACTGTAAAGTAGCAGAGAGCAGGGAGAATATTTACCATATAACCAGGTGTGCTAACACATCTCAATAAATTCTACCGTCCTTTGAAGCATTTGTACTTGGAAGTAAATGAGTTTCCATCATATTAAAATTTTTTGGGGTTTTGTTTTGGTTTTCTTTGAGGGGAAGAAACCTACAAAGACTTTATTTCTTCTTATTACATTATTTATATTCTTATTATAATAAGAATCTTATTTATACTTATTATTTGCCTATGCAACAGATTCACTGAGAATCATGTATAACTCTTCTTCATGATAAAGATACAGAACTAAACTGAAATGTTTGCTCACATTTATATAAAGCTGGCTAGAACAATCATCTTATTTGGAGATTATAATAATAATCAAGTCCAATTCAAAAAGACTGTTCTTGAATACCAAGATTACTTCACATCCCTACACAAATGTTTTTATAGAAAAAATAAATCAGTGATCATTAGCGTGCTTGTTTATCTACAACAC
This sequence comes from Oxyruncus cristatus, assembly GCA_013399855.1. Lineage (NCBI taxonomy): Eukaryota > Metazoa > Chordata > Aves > Passeriformes > Cotingidae > Oxyruncus > Oxyruncus cristatus. The sequence continues at coordinate 1,172,953 of VXAY01002459.1, read as the reverse complement.
TGTTTTTTTTTTTTCATTTGTTTGCTGTTCTCTTTTTTAAAAAAACCTTCTTATTTGGTCTTTCAGCTCTATCAGTTGGAAATAACATTAAAGGAAGCCTGCATTCCCTTCTTAGCATTCTCTTCTCAGCATTCTAACGTAATGCTGTAGACTAGTTGTTTTTGCACTGATGAATAATCTCAGCTTGTGCAGCTGAAGTGGAAAAAAACCCCTGAATTTAAGATGGAGTGAACTAAAATTAAAAAGAACACTTCTAGACACATGAATAGTCAATTACAAGTTTGTACTACGACATTAATTAATTATAGTCCCTTTAAAGAATTCACAAATACTTTATGGGTAAGATTTATACCTGACCATAGAAAAAGGAAAAGCAAAGCTGCCTTCTCAGTATAATGCTGGTGCCCACTAAACACACAGCTCCATAAATGTGTAAAGTACACATGGTTAATAAGGACAGACAAAGGGGAGTGCCTGCACTTCATAACACAGCTTTGTACAGCACCAGCAACACGGGGGAAATTACCTGTTTAAGTCAGAACACTTAGAAAAGATACGCCTACAGTTTTAGCTACTTGTGGAGACTTGCCTTCATTGCCAGTGAAGAAATGCTTCTCAAGCACAATTCTCCTCACCCTGAACAGTTAACTCCAGAAAGATTTGTGACCGATAGTGATGCTTTTCTTCCTTTAATCCTATATGTAGGGAAGAGCCCTTGTGCAGTGCTTGTCTGTGGCTGCCCGCTCTGAGCCCCAGCTTTCACTATGTGTTGTGAAATGTTGCAGCTGCTGCTCCCCTCAGCTGTCCACCTCAGCGTCCCTCTGTAAACAGGGATGTTCAGCCAGCTCATGGAACAGCTCCTGAACATCTGCTACTGTCCACTAGGAACACAAAAATCAGATGAGCTCAAGTTTGGTTTACCTTGTGTTCGGGGCCAAGACGTGAAGCATTTTACTGTCTGCTGCAAAAGACATTAAATGTTCATGTTTGTCTATCTTAAGCCACTGCTGCATATTAGTCTGCTCAGCAAGAGTGCTGAAAGAGGGGGGTTCTTGGAAAAGCAGATTCCAAGACCTGTTCAAGACACATTAAACAAAAAGCAGCCCATGATGACCTAAGACAGCAAGTCATCCACACATCTAAATGACAAGGAGCGGGGAAAACTGATACTCTTCAGTTGTACAGTTCTGCCAACACTGAAAAACAGTATCATTAGAGACGTATCTCCAGTACATCTGCCTGACAAGACTTAAAGCCAATTGCTATTTTAAAGTGTATATACACAATTTCATTTGAGAGCTGAATCTTATGACTTATTAGACTGGCTGGAAGGAAAATGGCAATGCCATTCATTAACTTCCAAAGCCAGACACCTCATAAAGACTAGATATTATCTTGTTCATAAATGAAAGTTCTCTCCTTGCTGTCATATGATAAAGCCAGTACATTCCATACATCAAGCATGCACACAAACCTCCCACTTCATTTATATCAGCTCATTTGCTTTTTAGCACATAGCAAAGACATACTGTATAAGACAGAACAGAGATCCAGCTGGCCCTTTAAACGTGTTTTCAAAAATCATATTCCTTATAAACTACTTTGCTACCTAAGAGCAGAGTTTTCTTCCATATTAGACAAAACAATACATTCTGATTACAGAACATGTTAAAAATGTCTCATACTTCATAAAAAAAAAAATAAATCAGTTAAACTAACCTAAAAGAGAGTGTAATCATGAGCCAGTATTTCTGTATTCCGGATGATGCCAGGTAAGTAACACAGCTGCTCAATTACCTTGTTTGCACGGACAAACCTCCCAGATTTACACATAAAAAAAGCAAAAATATACTTTTAGAACTAGCCACACAGCTCCACATTACTCAGTGGCACTTATACAGCACTTGCAAGACTAAGAATAACGTCTCCAACCATGTTTGGACTTGAATTTGTAGTTAAGAGCTTTACTGGAAACTGTAGCTAGTTTCACATGTCCATTCAAGTTTGTAGAAATGAGTCATACCCTGGGCTGCAAACACTACCTTGAAACAAGTTCTCATCTGTCTAGTCTAAAGGGCAGCGCTGGAATTTTTCAGGTTTTATTGCCAGGATAATCTATTTTACTGGTTATCTTTTCATTAACACTGAAAAAATAAGGATACATAATATTCTGGAACAGAATTAAATTAAAACAGCAGTTGACAATTCTTTCAACTCTACCTTACAATCCACGTTATTTCAGTGAGATATTCTTCTGTAGGGTGTAAAAAGGAAAAAAATGAAGTGTGTTTACAGCTCCTAACAACTGAGCTCCCTCCCCCCCACCCTCTCTTTTTTGAGATGAACACAGAGAACACAGAATGAGGATATTACACGAGATTTTATAGACCTCAAAAAAAAAGCCATGTGATAAGACAGATTTGTTTATAACATCTCTGGCTCAGCCTGGAGACTGGGACGCACCAACTTGATGCTGAATTTGCCTCAAATGCTGAGTCTATAGAACTTTAAAGGGCCATAAAAATGTGACTGTCTCAACATAAACCAGGGGAATAGATGCCCAGTACTAACACTACATGTTATATTACAAGACCTGTGACAGAAACTGTCATTTGCTATTCAGCTGTTCAACTCTAAACAGGGATGGAAGCAAGCCAGTTTGCTTGTCAGCCAGCATTCTCCAAGATGTTATTGTGGTTAGCAGCACCAGATAAGCAAAGAGTGAAAAACAGCTCAAACAATCGTGTTTTCCACCTCTATTACAGTCTGTCTCCATTACAGCCCCTGAACGTGAGGAAACTTGGATTTTTAAATAATTCTAAATTTAAATAATTTAAAATTATTTTTAAATAATTTTTAAATAATTACAAAATAGCAGGATAAACCCAGGTTTAGATAGATACATTATGACAAAAACCTGAACACCTCTAAGCAGCACAACAGGCAGAACAAGCGCTGCCTGTGCGTGTGCCGCGAGACACGGGACAGACGGTCACGTAGAATCACGGAATGTTTTGGGTTGGAAGGGACCTTAAAGACCAACCCCCTTGGACACCTTCCACTAGACCAGGGTGCTCAGAGCCTCATCCAACCTGACCTTGAACACTTCCAGGGATGCCGGTTCCACAGCTTGGAAACCCTACAACTGGAGTTTCATAACAGCTTGTTGGGACACCGTATTCAGGCAGAGGATTTTGCTTTGCTGATATATCCATTTACAGACAGTTCTTCTACATACACATGCATAGATTTTTGAGTGTCCACGTATTTCCCCCCTGCTCTCCAGGTACTGCAGATCTGTTGTTAGTATTCTATCTCTGCTACCAGAGTTCAGTTAATAATTTTCTCATATTCTAATGAAATTAAAATGAAGAGCTTTGTCCCAACTAACACACAACACATGATTTCCTGGCTTATGCAAACTAGTCACAAATGAATTCCAAACGTTTCCTGTTTCAGTCCACTGATTACTATTGTATTACTACACCTACTTGGAAAAACAAACAATACACAATCTCTGGTGTTCACTTCACCTGCACAAGGCAAGCAAAACCAACCTCAAACTCCAGCAGATCCACACCACCAGAATATTCTAAGCTCCCTCTAGAGATTTAAAGACACCATACAGAATCAGTTCCACTTCTCAAAATGTTTAGTATTTCACATGTAAGTATTTTGCATATTTTAAACTTTAGGAAGCACATTAGTATTCTGCTGTGTTAAATCACCTGACAACGATCCTTCAGACACAAAAGCTACTTTGGCAACAGAAGTATTTATGTGTGGCTTAGTCCACTCAGCTTCCCTGAGCATGAATCCCCAAACTCAGTGAGCTGGATGAGCCAGTACAACAACAACAAAAAAAAGTCCTTTCCAGAGAAAACACTTCCCCCACCTCTTCTAGACTGAAAAGCAGCACTCCTAAACTCTCCTGAGATGTTGCTCTTTCCTTGCTCAAGAAAGGTTGATGACATAAAAGAGGAAATTTTAAACCTGCATCTTGGTTTTAGTTATTCCTTATTCCCATGTTCCCTTGTCTTCTCCCTTTGCTACCACTCTTTCTGTCCGCTTTAGAGAAATAGATCCTATAATCCTTATACATCCCTCCTGAATAAGTTCGGGGACAGACACCGCAGCTGATTTCCAAATTGCTCTCAAACCAGCAGTTTCTGTGATTACCTGAACTTAGTAAGAAGTATAATCACATTTTAGGCTAAGCTATCATTTTAATTCACTGAAAGACTAAAAATCTAATACTAAAAAACTTATGATGGAGACCTGATATCTGACAAAAAATATAAAGGTTTTATGACACAGTAACTGACTTCCTCATTCAGAAACTCAGCAGTTACTGAATTAAGACAGATCACAGATTAAGCTTCCTGTACAGCAGTATTATATATAAAGGACTAGAAAAGCAGCTTTGATCATTACAAAGCTGTTGCCCAAACATAATGAAGGTTACAAATGAACACCCCAATGTCAGGAAGGTAAAGGCTGAGCCATGTCACAAAACTGACCCGGGAAGAAGTCTGTTGAGTCATTACTACAGATAGGGATGGTCTCCAAGTCGCTCACTTCCACTCACTGCTCTTATTGACTCAAGACAATCAACAACATCACCACTGAGACACAAGCACACCTGCACAGTTGTTGAACCCACAGCTGCCAGAAGACACAAAGATCCACCAGCACTAAACTACACTGTAATTAAGTGCAGCCAAGTAAATTAAATTTTTGTAGTGTTTTGTTCATATAAATTTGTGAAATACTGCTTCAGAGGAGGTTCAGCTGGTTAAGCCCTGGGCTGGATCAGTTCTGAGCACATGGATTTGCTGTATCCAGCTTTAACCAGTCAGATGGTGCCACGAAGGGAAACAGAATCGTTCTCCTCACTTTTGCTAAAGCATTAGAACATGACACCCTTCTAAAAAAGGAAACTGGGAAACCTTCACACACAGACTCATGAATCAGAATTATTTGGGTTGGAAAAGACCTTTAGGATTATTGAGTCCAACTGGAAACCTAACACTGCCTAAGCCCACTGCGTGCCCTTGCATTACACCCCTCTAAGTCTCCCTTCTATCCTGATCCACCTCCTAGTGCTGACTGCATGGTCAGGGAAGATGGAAGAGGTGCTATACATTCCCATTAAATCAGACAGCACTTAACACATGGAAGTTAACAGGGTGCTGCAAACAGTGGGAGTACTCAAGCATCCTGCAAGATGCTGAGCTGTGACTAATAGCCTGCCTGCTCTGGAACAGCAGCTATTTCCTGCTTCTCTGAGGGAGCAGTTCCACGTGGACATCCACACCAAAAATGAGCAAGCCTGTCCTGGCTGCTGCATGAGTATCTTTTTAGAATAGCCTATTTCACTCCCTGAATTACTTGACTATATATGTACAGGTTTTAATTGCTTAGATTTTTAAATATGATGTTAAATAAAAAGGCAAGCTATCACTCAGAATGACATTTTTAAGTGTGGGATAACACATCTACAGAGCTGATGCAACATACAGATGATTCTGTTCAACAGGAGCTATGTTATAGTGCATCTGAACTTCATTAAAACATAAGGAAGTCACTATGAAAATATCCAGTACAACATTCTGCATTAGTGAATTATCCATTTCATGATGTACCCAGAGCTGCAAAAAGACTGTTTCTTTAGATGTATCAAAATCAGTCTTTGTCACAAGAAAATACAGGAATGCAGAGATATGTCAAAGGTAGGAAAACGTGGCTGTAGGTATGGTAAAGAGCTGGCTCATGCAGTAGTTCAGCTAAAAAGTCTTATAATGATTCTTTATGAAGTCACTGACACAGCCTCTGTCACGTTTAAGCCTCCCATCCCCACAAGCAGCGACAGTACATCTTTTCAAAGTGGCACACAGGAGACAGACTTTCAGAAATTGAGGTATTTTGATGCCACAATGATGAAAAATACGTCTACTTTTCTTTCACTATGCAAAATAAAAGATTAAGAATATAGAGGTCCATGTAATTTCAGGGGAGCTTTCATCACTATTCCATTCAAGTAGTCTCCTTTTAAAATTAACTCAAAATGTAGAAGATTATGTAAAGTAGTCTGCTGCACAGATTAAGTCTTTCCTATTTCAAGGCTATTTAGAGGGGGGAAAAAAAAGAGCTGTTCCCCCTAAAACACATGATCATTTTGTAAAGTCACAGTCATAACAAGTAACTTCGACAAGTCCACAGCTTATCTCAAACAACAGAGCACAGGAACCATCCAGCAATTTTTTTTTAATGTGTTCTATCTCTTTCAACGCTTTCAAAGCAAAACCAGATTCAGAATGTAGTGGGAGTACCTAATTCTCATTGTGTCAATATGTTTTTAAAGCCTACAGAGAAAAACATCTTCACTCCACATTGAGCAGTCTAAACCTAACATTTTAAAGCAGTAAGAAAACTCAGACTGACAGGTTCTGTTAGGTTCGGACAGCTGCTCTCGAGTTTTAACAGAAAGTGCAAATACACCAGCATGTCTCTTCTAAACAAAAACATAAAGCATTCCAATCAATACTGAAGTATCAAAGTATTATTCAGATTAAAATATACTGCCTCTTCTAGCAACAAAAATCTACTGTCATCAAGAAACGGGACTAATCACATAACACCGTTGAGATCATATTCAACTGCCCCAGACCCACATAAACCACTTCAGGTAGCCACATCCACATACAATTGGCAAAGACCACTCTATGTAACTGGAACAAATTACTTTGTTGCCCCAAAGTCAAGCAAAAAAACCACACTCTTATTTGATGTAAAAAAGGGGAAATAGGTAATCTACTCTTCAGTCATGCATGAAGAGAAACCAAATGGGTAAATTCTTTAGCAAAACAAGGTTTCAAATTCTAAAAATACTATTCTAAAAACAAAATGGTTTTATACAATTAGTCTTTTAAAACATGGACAAAATTCCTACTTTACAATTTGCAGACTTTAAGAAGCTTTGACAATGAACCCAGTTCTATCATATTACACATCTTACGAAAGCAAAAGGAAATAATACTCTGAGTACCTCTAATGAAAGTGAAACACAGATCTGCCTCCAAAAACACCCAAACTATTATGCTTTTCAATTTGCAGCTTAAGCTAGTTTTATACACAGACACCCTCTAACTATGGAACAAACCCGCTGAATAAAGGTCGGAAATCTAACAGAGATATAATACCAGATGATGACATTAACACCAGGGCATTTCAGAAGCTCTAGGAAGGGGGGCTCACGCCCACATCAGGAGGAGCAGGTGCCAGAGCAGGCAGGGCATCCTCCTTTAGTGGAAATGAGTGAGAAAACAAACTAGTCTGGCCAGCAGGAAAACCTTCTACAGGTACACGTTTTCAAAGCTAAGACTCGGTGCGAGCTTTCAGACGAGCTTTGCCGGCGCTCAGCCCCGAGCCAGGGGCGGTGGCCGGCAATGGCACAGGGGGACCCCCTTTAACTCCTCACCTTCGATGTTGAGCTCGAAGCAGACGTGGCAGAAGGAGAGCGTCTCCTTCTCGGTGCCCAGCTTGCACACACTGCACACGTTGTCATCGTCCAGGTCGATGCTCACGAACTGCTCCTCGTTCATAGTGCCCTGCGGAGGGGGCGGCAAGGAACTGCATCGTTATCCCGGGAGCTCCCCTGGGATCAGCCCCCGCCGGACCCACCCGGGCGGAGCGAGGGCGGGAGCGTCCCGGGAAAGTTTTCCCTTCGGAGAAACTGAGGCCAGGCCGCACAGCACAGACCGAGCCTTCTCCCTCCCTTCCCCCGGGGACTGCCCCGTCCCGTCCCGCTCCCACGCAGCTCCACCATCAGCTCCACCATCGCTGCCCCCTCCGTCCCTCCATCCCGCGGCGCGGACGCCCCGCCACCGCCAACCCCGTGGCAGCCCCGGCTGTATCCTATCCCCTGTCCCGAGCCCTACCCCTAATCCTACCCCTCTCCCGACCGCCGGCTCGCT